>JAVQKC010152703.1:0-23982 GCA_036025475.1 Philypnodon macrostomus | reverse complement strand
CTTATTGTTGTGTTTTTAATTGTATTATGTTTTTTAACTGTCTTTTCTGTAAAGCACCTTGAATTGCCTTGTGTATGAATTGTGCTATACAAATAAACTTGCCTTGCCTTGCCTTGCCTTGCCTTGCCTTGCCTTGCCTTGCCTTGCCTATAATACGTAATACATGTGATCATTAGCTACTCCTAAATTATTACAAAATACAGCTAATAGGCCTATTCCACCATCAGTATTGAGACACTGAGACACGAAATAGCTTAGTCCAAGGCCGATAAATGATGGACTAATTTCCCCCCTGGAGACTACTCTATAAAACAAATGAGCCAGACGATCATTAAATAGTTCATAAACCCACAATGTAACTTATTGAAAAGTTTGCCAACCCACTTCCACAGTGTGCGTCTGCGCCCTCTGCTGGATAAGGAGACGCTTGGAAGCTTGGGCCAATTTTGAAGCTGTTATATTCTATTTTTCAAACTCTAATGAGGCCCACCTACGCCATGACAGGACCCTGACCATGTAGCCAATCTGAAATAATAGAGGGCTGTAAAAAAGTTTTGATTTTCTGGGCGTTTCTGGGGATCTGCGGACCTATCACCACCCCCCAGAGACCCCAGTGAGAGAGAAGAACAGGAAATATTGGGCAGCAATGACAATTTAACCAGCTTCAATTGGCTGGCGCTTGACAGCGTGCTTAAACAATTGTGAGGCTCTTCACTGGGCATGCTCCGTTTAATCTGAGCGCAGCATTTCGTGTGAACAACAGTTGGGGCGTTTTTTGTAGATCACCGCCTTCTCATCTCACATTCGGTCTAAACCACTGCTTTTTGTTTTTCGTTACGCATACTGTTGTAGATGTTGTCTTGTGTGCACAACATGGATGAAAGGCGATCCCCGGGAGCGTGAGAAGGAGCGACACAAAGACCTGCGTCTCGTCGTGCTGCTCTGCGAGAGGGAGGCGAGTTT
This sequence comes from Philypnodon macrostomus, assembly GCA_036025475.1. Classification (NCBI taxonomy): domain Eukaryota; kingdom Metazoa; phylum Chordata; class Actinopteri; order Gobiiformes; family Eleotridae; genus Philypnodon; species Philypnodon macrostomus. Next base: position 23,019 of record JAVQKC010152703.1, on the reverse strand, counting down.
CACCCAGAGCCGCTCTTGAGAGGTCGCTGGTACAGGCGCTGTCCTCAGCACCACCGCATTCACCTTGCTTTGAAAGTCACTAAGCTGTTCCCAGAGCTCGGATCAATCAGCGCCTGGGGACTCAAATGAGCCGGATTTATATTGCTTACGAGGGTCAATTGGGAAGCGTCCTTTTTTCCTCGACATCTTGGATTTAACGATGATGTGACGTCCATTACTTATGTGATGCCATTGGCTGTACTGGTTTTGGGGTTTTGATTGTGAAGCCGAGAGCCCAGAGAGGCGCGCTGAATGGCAGGTGTTTAAAGGGTGTGGATCCCGGCGCGCGTCCTGCAGCGCTCATTTAGTTCACAGTTTTCACAGTGCACAGTTTCTTATGTAGACTAATACTTTCTCCCAGTTTTGCTGCTGAGGTCCTCGCCGTATCTGATATGAAGGAAACTTATGGGAGACATGCCTGAAGGACGCGATGGGCCTGAGCGACGACAAGGATCGCATTGTGATAAACGTGGGAGGGATCAGACATCAGACATACCGCAGCACTTTGCGCACTCTACCTGGCACCCGTCTGTCCTGGCTGGCAGAACCTGATGCTCCCAATCACTTTGACTATGATGCCAAGATTGAGGAGTTTTTCTTTGACCGCCACCCGGGCGTGTTTGCGCACATCCTTAACTACTATAGGACAGGTAAACTGCACTGCCCCGCGGATGTGTGCGGGCCCCTGTACGAGGAGGAGTTGGCATTCTGGGGCATCGATGAGACAGACGTGGAGCCGTGCTGCTGGATGACCTACAGGCAGCACCGGGAGGCAGAAGAGGCCCTTGATAGCTTCGGCGGGGGAGGACTGTTAGACCTGGGGAGTGAAGACCCGGAGCCAGAACCGGAGCATGGTGAGGACGATGATGAGATGACACGGAGGCTGGCGCAGGGGGACCCCAGTGATGTCCGGAGCGGGGGCCTGTGGAGCAGGTGGCAAAGGCGTTTTTGGGCTCTGTTTGAAGACCCATACTCCTCCAAATATGCAAGGGTGAGTTATATAAGCTGGTTTTTCAATGACATATAACCACATGCACATGGGGGTCGCTTTAAAAATAGATCGACACCTATGGCGTTTTGGATTCCCAGGGGACATCAGCATTTGTTGTTCGGCTGAGACTGAAGCTCTGACAGGGGGCAGTGCACTGATGACACTCAGTCTTTTGTGCAGTGTCTCTCAAATGTAAAGGCAGATGTCTGTCAGCTGTTTCTATTGTGTACAGGCAGCCTTACTTTCATCTTGTGGTTTTTCTAAAGAAAATGAGAAAGGATTGGCTAATTTAATATTGTGATATTATTCTGTGCACTTAGGCAAACACTCTACTGTTTTTAAATGATCCATTAAGTTATAAATGTGTCTGCTTCCTTTGTTCAGAGAGACAAGGATTGATGGATGTGGGAGGTTTTCCATGACCTTGAAATTGCTCCCCCAGGGGCCCCCTTGCAGTGCCCAGCATGGACCATATAGACTGTAGAAAGGAAACATGATAGCATGTGTGCGAGGGAGTGAAATAATCTATCTAAATAATCTCAATGCAAATTGTTTCTCCCCGCTCCATCTGCAGCTGATAAGGACACTCCCACAGGTTTAGTATTGATGTTGGCAAGGCACAGGGAGGGATAGTTAAATTGAGTATTTACTGTACTGTAGAAAAGCAGGCCGTGGCACTGTGTAACTGTATGGTACTAAACAGGTAAAGTTTGGATGCACTCTTAATGAAGATGAACTGACCTTTTTTTATTCCTGCCCACAAGGATCATGGTGCTCCATGCTGCTTCAACAGCTGAAGCAGGCTTACCAATGTATTAGTTGTACAGTAGCACTGATCTATTAAAACGATGGAGATGTGAGATGATCAAATATCACATCATTATCATTACTCATTACTTACAATCACAGTATATATATTTAATTATGATGCATTTTGCATTTTTATCTATTTATTTCAAGGATTTAAAAAAGTGAATGTTTTGTTATAAAACTTTCTGTTGGCTTCATGACATATGGAAAATTCATATCAAACAAGAAAAAACAAACTAAATGTGATATAAAACTGTATATTACCCAGCTCTACAAATACTGATACATCTATCATAGCATAAACCAACAATAAAGGCATGACAGAGGACAGGCTGACAGAAAGACAGACATGAAGATTAATTAGAAGTGAGCCTCCGAGTTAATTACAGACTCTGCTCACGGTGGATACATCAGTGGAAAACCCTTGCCACTGTGCATTGCCAGCTACAGTGAGAATTAACCACAACTGCCTTAAAGACACATTCATTAGCACTCGGTTGATGGGATGCCAGGCTAGGATGTCTTGGGGTAATATTTGTGGTCTTTGTAAGTTGTACACGAGTTTGGTCAAAAACAAATGCATTGAATATATGTAGATTCATTCACATTCGCACCAGTCACTGGTAATGTTTAGCTTTGTACCACAGCTGCCCTAAGGCAGACTGACCCACCTATAGCCTGTCCAACCAGAACCAAGGACAAGTGGGCATTGAACTACCAATCTGGTACATAAGCAACACTCTCTCTCTTGAGCCACTGGAAAATATTAAAATATTGATCTCATGAGATGCAGCCCTAGCATCCCTCTGGACCAGTAGCAGATGTCAAAAACCCCAGTGATTTCCTTGATGCAATGCAATGAGATTTCAGTGATGAGATGTTATGATACAAGCCTGTTTTCCATCTACATTCCTACTGGCACACACTGAGCAGACCTGACCAAGTGTCCTATTCCCTGTCACTGGTGTCGTTTTGTTGTGGATCTTTTTTCACAAGGTTCTTAGCTGCTTTGACCTGTCAGCTTCACTAGATTATTCAGGGAAACAGCAGTGGATTCTACGCTCACAATGGCAGGAAAACTTAAGCTTGATTTAACTGATTGATTACAAACAGTAAACCAGATGTATTTCTAATATAGTTGATAAATCTGTCAAATGAGGAAATAGTAGATTAGTTTGGGGGCCCTTTAATCTCTGTAGCCCATAAGCAGCTGCTGAGTTTGTTTATAGAAAGGACAGACCTGCCCAGACATGCCTGCCTCCAGCTAACTCTACCTGTCTGTTGTCATTCATTAGTGCTCCTATAGCTACTGAGAAGCACTGCACAGCATCACTTACCCCATAAAACACACAAACATATATATATATATATAGATATAGATATAGATATTGATCCAACTTTTGTGACTCATATGGGATGATTAAGTAGCTCTTTGCTGCTCAGCCTGGTCTACTGACCCAGTGAAGAAACATCATTTTTCTAATCCAATAAAAATACTATGCCTTCACCTATATTGTAAACAAGTATGATCATAGTACAATCAATGCCCATGATAGTATACTGTATCTGTTACAGGCATGTATCAGAAATATCACAGCCCAAGTGTGATGAAATCTTGTAATCAATACAAAATGAGCACTAAAGTAGTCAGCAGAGGAAATATAGGCTTCTCATAAAAGTCTTGGCCGCAGCTCTGAGAGATTGAGCTCAATTCGATTCCCAAGAGCTGATCATCTGGACAAAGTGACCTTGTGTAGGGTAGACCTATTGTTGTGATCATGCCGAAGGGAAAAGCCCTAGCTAATTTTAGTCATGAAGGTTGTGGGGGGCGCCAATGTCCTATATGTGTTGCTTCATCCAGCTATACCCTTGAGATGAGGGAAGAAAAGCCGGAACAGCAAGCATTGATGAGCCGCCTTTTTACAAAAATGCAAATCAAATGTGAGCAGAATGAGGGAAGGGGAGCCTCTAAATCACTGTCACCGTCAGAGCAATGTCCCAGATTGAATAGGTTGTGATCATGTGGTGGATAACATTTTCTAGACCCATAGTGTGAGATTAAGCTAAGAGAGCAGGCACAGAATCTATACGGTATGTGTCAAAATGCAGACGGCTGGTGTGTTTAATTACTGGGCTGATTGACGTGAAACAAAAACTACATTTAACTACATGTATCTACAGTAACATATGGGCCAATAGAGTAGGGGTTAACCATAAGATATTGGCGAGGTCATGGTTTAGTATGTGTCGATTTTCTGAACAATACCTATACTAACTTCCAAGATAAAAATTCCAAATATTAAAATGCATCTACCTTGATCCAGCTTAATCCAGTCCCATAGGAGTCATACGGTAGTGCATGTGCCAGTCCCAAGCCTGGATAAATATAGAGAGCGTTGTTAGGATTCAGGAAGGGCATCTGGAGTAAAACATATGCCAACCACTATGCAAAACAATGCACAGTAGGAGCCAGCAGCAAGCATCTATTGATTTAATCCTTATACCATGACATTTTGATTTAAGACAGTTTAGGGAAGTCTCTAAGCCAGTCACCCTCATAGCATTGTTTCAGGAAATAGATTGAATTTCAGGGCTACTGTTTTGTTGATGTTACATTTCACATGTTCTCATTGTCTTCTCTGCCCTTCTCCACCCCTCCTCCAATATATATTTTTGCAGTGGGTGGCTCTGGCTTCTCTCTTCTTTATTCTCGTCTCCATCACCACCTTCTGTCTGGAGACCCATGAAGCCTTCAACCCCATCATCAACCGCACCGAGGTGGAGCTGGTGGACAACGTCACAGTGGAGCACATCTACCAAGAGACCGAGACCGCGGCCTACCTCACCTACATCGAAGGTGTCTGCGTGGTGTGGTTCACGTTTGAGTTTCTCATGCGAATAACTTTTTGCCCCAATAAACTGGACTTTATACGTAACGCTCTCAACATCATCGATTTTGTGGCCATCTTACCGTTTTATCTCGAGGTGGGGCTTAGTGGGCTTTCCTCAAAGGCAGCTAAGGACGTGCTGGGTTTTCTGAGAGTGGTTCGCTTTGTGAGGATTCTTCGTATCTTTAAGCTAACGCGTCACTTTGTGGGACTAAGGGTCCTGGGACATACATTAAGAGCAAGCACCAATGAGTTTCTGCTTCTCATTATCTTCTTGGCTCTAGGAGTGCTCATTTTCGCCACAATGATTTACTACGCCGAACGTATTGGTGCCAACCCCAACGACCCACGAGCCAGCGAGCACACACACTTCAAGAACATCCCCATTGGATTCTGGTGGGCGGTGGTAACCATGACGACTCTCGGGTATGGTGACATGTACCCCCAGACAACATCAGGTATGCTGGTTGGAGCTCTCTGTGCCCTGGCTGGTGTGCTGACCATCGCTATGCCCGTCCCTGTGATTGTCAACAACTTTGGAATGTATTACTCACTGGCCATGGCGAAACAGAAACTACCAAAGAAAAAAAATAGGCATATCCCACGACCACCACTGATCGGCTCTCCCAACTACTGCAAGACAAGCATCAGCTCACACCAGCCGAGCCCTGTGGTTGCCCATGACGATGTTTTCGAGATTAAGTTTCAAGGTAAGTGTTGTTTTATATGAATCCAGTCTCAAGCAAGCAAGCCAGTGTATTCTTTGAGCTAGTCCCAAGCGTAAATAAAGTTTGAGGATTGTGTCAAAATGAGCACCTGGCAACCTGGGTGAACTGAAAGTAAGACTAGGAGGAAGAGGATTTTCTGTTCTCTGAAAGTTTTTTTGTTTTATTCTTGTTTAATAACTGTTGTATTGTCTCCCTTACATTTCTAAAACACTTTCCCTGGGAGCAATCAGTAAAATTAGTGCTGCAAATACATATTTGACCAGAGAGAGGAGCGCGAGCTCTAGACAGACTATGAGTAATCCTGCTATTGATTTTGTATTTCTTGACACTTTGATTCACTCCTCTCCTTAAGACTGTTATCGTATCTCGGTAATGTTGAGAAATGCAGACTCAATTCATTTGAGGTCCTAGATGTAGTGAATTTATCAAATTAAAATTGCAGTACTGTGCAAATGTATTTCAGAATACATCACGACTGATTGTCTAGGCTTCTAGTGGACTTTTGAAGTGGTCCCATGACTGGATAAAAATAGACTCAACAATTTGCATATTTTTAAAGGCATGTCCTCAAATGTCTTCAAACCTGTGCTATACTACACAAATCTTACATCATCTAATATCTTATCACAAGTTATTCTCATCTCCAAACACTAAGCCTTGAAAATATATTTTAGTCCCTTTCGTGACATCTCTGACGTTTGATTTGTTTTATTTTAAGACTCAAAGCTAAACGGCGAGGCGGCAAACGCGGCTCTGGCGAACGAAGACTGCCCTCACATAGACCAGGCCATATCTCCGGAGGAAATCTTTAGTCCCAGTGAGAGCAGAGAGCGGCCCTGCTTCCTGGTCACCACTGCTGAACGGCCCAACCACATGGGCACGGGCAGAGTGCGGAGGGGTACGTACAGCAACAGCCAATCACAGGCGGCTGTAAGACACTGACACTTTATATACAGGCTAGACAGGCTCTCTTTTTACCTGTTGGTAATGCTGACACATAAAGATATTCACACAAAAACACAAAACCTCGTACAGGTTATGTTCACGTTTTTAGATCTCACAATATCATAATCTCAAATGGATGCAGGGGCCAGTAATATTGATTTTATGTCAACAAATATCTAAACCAGCCTTTCACATACATGTAGTTATCTTGAGCTGACAGCGCTAGACTTTATGCCAGCTTTGGTTTCATGTCAATAGGCTCAGTAATTGCAGTTTTTAATCATAAAACACACCAAAGGATATGCATTTTGACACTTATAGGAACAGATGTAATTCTATAGAAGTTTACGATGTTGTGACGTCACGTGAACACAACCTGTCACAGCTGCTGATTGTAAATAATCCGCTTCACAATAACATTTGTAAAAGCCAAGCACAATCACGACTAATGTCAAGTTATATGTCCACATTGACATAATCTATTTTTTGATACCATATTGCATATTGTAAACACCTATTTATTTACCAGTAAGAAAGCTATTTTCAAGATTTCTAAGATACTAGAGTGAATGTGTTGTCGTATACGCCTCTAAATATTTATGTGCTATATGTGTAACTTGTATATATGTGTTTTTAATGATAACTTACCATCTGGGGAGGGCATTGTTATTGACCATAATGGTGCATGTGTCTTGCTGAAGGGTGCTATCAGTATGGTGAAGGAGCACAACAGAACATGGGAAAGCCCAATATTTTATCCAAACAAATTTATACCAATCAATAATTTTGGACCAAAATCTAGAAGCCATTTTATTTAATTAGAATATTTTCCTATAACATAATGCTCAGAAGCTCTAAAGCTATGGTACACATGCAGCCAGCACAATACAGGTCCCCATTATGCTTTTTTATAATTGTTTTATTTTTTAAAGTTAATTATCCATTGAACGTAAACGCTCTGTTTTATAAATGTTCTCTGTTGCCGAGCACAGTGAGCTCTGATTGGTCGGTGGGGCCTCTTTGTACCTGGATCTCTTTAAGACTGGCTGCATTTGACAGGGACCAATTACGTAGTTGTCAGGTATTCAGTGAAAATATCCTTTAAAAAATTTTCCTCAGGCTGATGCAGTTATAATCTTCAACAGAAATTGCTCTGCTATGGCATTTGGTACATTAGAGCTTTTATTTGTTAACAAAAGTCTCTTAGGTTATTTCTAGGGCAGTTGTAGAACAGAAACTAAAGCATAATAGGGGACCTTTAACAGTAAAACAGCAAGCACTATAAATCTATAGCTATAGCTGAGAATACATTCCCTGCCTATGGTGCCTACCTTTTGAAGTCTTTTCTAGTGTTTTACTCCAAACCATTCCAGTACCACCCGCTGCATGCTGTTGTACTCCTAATGCACTCAATGCATGGAGAATAGAATCTGTCTCAAGTCTGTGTTGACCTGTTTCTCTGGAGACAAAAACAAGAAAGCAACAGGTGCCGTATTATTAGTGATGGAACGGCAACAATTGTCATGATTTAGTGCTGCAGTGTACTCAGAACGTTCTCTGTTTTTCAACTGAAGGTTATGAAAAGCCTTGGAGCCTTAACAGCATGTCTGGCATGAGCGGGGATGCCTCTGGAGTGTCCTCAGTGTCCGCCCTGCCCTGCAGCCCACCCTGTCTAATGCAGCACTCACATTCTCCCATCCCATCCATTATGTAGCATGGTTGAGTAGCAGACACAATGCCATTGGAAGGCCAGTCCACACCTTCAATCTTTCCTGTCAAATTTTGATTTTACACTTTGCCTTTGCTCCTGCTTTTTCATTTAATTCTTTATTTTTCTGAAAAAGAAAACTGTATCTATTTTGTGCTAATACTTCCCAAGTGTTACCTTGGGTGTGTCATCATTACCTAGTCTACAAACATTGGCACAAGCCACTCTGCATGGGTCACCTCAGCTGCTGACTTCTACTTCTACCACAGGCTAACTCTTCCTGTGTTGACATCATTGCCTGTTGCTCTGTTGCTTTTGATCTCATGTACTCTTCTGCTAATAACGTTATCTCATCTGCTTTTTACTATTTTGTAAAATATTTTTTCATACAATGTAAGCCCAATGCTGGACATAAACAATACATGGCTTAAACATATCCAAATGGTACCATTGCCAGCTGTTAAGGGAACTCCTATTAAGTGCTTTGTATGTTGCAAAGTAGAGACGTTAATCTTTAAAGTGCAATCCAAACTCTGTAGTCTGAGTGGCCATTAAAAGTAAACTTGATGTTCTTGATGTCTAATGCAATGTGGAAATGATGACAATTCATTTGACACTAGTGATGGATACATCTAATGTCTGAAGAACTAAAATTGTTCATTTGCATGAACTGCATGAAATATTCTGTTAAACACAAAGCTAACTGTTTCACAGTACTTGTAAGAAAACTATTTTCTTTCAAAAGACTGAGAGCTTTGTCATTTTATGCATTTTGAGACAGCTTTACAGGAGACTCAGTCCTAGCAAAGATTTCATGTAGCTGCCATTCTTTGCCTTTCCTCAAAATCATAGATTTATTTTCTTGTATTAATTTGATTGGGGCCTCCAACTAAAACAAAGTGACTTGAACAGCCTGTTATAAAGCCAACAAATGCTGTTATGAGCTGATATTTTGTATTCACATATTTAGAGGTAGTTTATAACCATATGGGCTGTTCTGCCCAAATGAAAGCAGGATTCATTAATTATGAAACAACGGTGCCTTCATAGCTGGTGAGGCAAAGTAAAAGTGCATATTAAATGCAGTGCTCCAAGAGTAGCATCAGTACATTTATACCACGCTCATACAACAGTGTAACAAAACTTTCTTTTTAATATGTACATTTGGCACCAGTGTTATACCACTAGTCACTATAGTAATATACCTTAATGGTTATTATTGTTTGCACCATAGAGATTATGTATTACTAATTATACTCATTATTATAATCATTGTAAAGCACAAACTAAGGAACCAGACCAAATGGGTCACAGGTCTATATTAGATAAGCTCAGAAATATCACAATAGCTTATACTGTATGTTTGTTTAATTTAAAGCACCAGTGCTGTTACTGTTACAAGTATTGATACTATCCCTATAATATGCACAATGGTTTCAGGGCACTTTAAGAGATTATGTGTTGAAAAATAGAAAAGTTTAAGTTCAGAAAGTATAGCAACTCATCCGGGTTTTGTTTTGATCCCGAGTTTTATATTTACGTTTTACAGTCTCATTGTGGTCATTTATGGACGTTATAATTGAGAAAAAAAAATACATTGTGAAGATTTGATGTGAAGACATGCAGGTGATTATGCTCATGCAATTCAAAGTAAAAAAAAAGAATATATAAATATATATATATAAAACAGTATGGGATGTGGGTCTTCTTGGGGAAAGGTAAATGCATGTATTTTACATTTATGCAACAGAAAAGTATTCAAATAAAATATGTGAATAAAAGTCCTTGCATGAAATAAATTTTATACACCATCATTGTTAAGACTCGTTTTTATTCAACAGCACATGCATACACATTTTCTTTTGTTTGACCCTCTGTCCCCTATGTCCGGGTCAAATACAACAGTGAAGAATACCCCTGGTGATTGAGAGCATGATGCAAAGTTGACCCAACGCATGACAATGAACAAACTACATCAACGTGTTAGATGCAGCATGACTGGGCATGTTTTATTATTAACTCAAAGTCCAACCTTTGCACACAGACAGTACATCCTTGTCTGGCTAAAGCATGGGAAATACACATGGTAAACTTTGGTGGTTTACCATGACGACTAACGGAGCACATTTTCTTTACTGCCTCTAAGCTCACCCTCTACCTGCGCCGCAGAGGTAGCCATCATTTCCATCCTTTCCGCCATTCAACATAATTTGTGTAATAATTTCTTTTGTTATTGTTTTTTTTATATGTTTTTAGAGACCCAGCGACAGCACCGGAGCAGACAACCAACAGAATCAGTTTGTGTTATGAACCATGGTGTACCAACCACTATGTGTATGACCCATAATGGCCCATCTCCCACCTGATAGTGCTGTAACATTGTTGTGTGTATTACTTAGTATTTTTAATGGGTGTGACAGTGACAACCTGTACATCACAAACTCAGCATAGATGTAGCACTGAGAAAGTTCTGTTGTCAAGCCTTATGTAGCTCAGTATCTGTGACTGGTTACTGTGTACTGTGTTTTTGGTGTGTGCCAGTGCTTGTAAATATGCTTTGGTGTGCTCAAGTTGTGTGTACTAATGTTTTGAATGATCATCAAATATTTGTGTGCTTTTCTGTTACACCAAAAAAAAAAATGTTGCTCCGATTTAACAGTCCCTTCAGACAAAAACCACGTGTGATGTTCGCCAAACGCAGCAGACTTTGTATAAAAAGTCTATATACATTTTGCACTATTTTGCACCACTGAACTTTTAACATTCCTTTGATATGTTTTCAGGCATCAATGAGATAACATCCACTAAATGGTCCTGTCTTGAATCCAGACTTTAAAAGCACCACTTATTGCACTTGTAAAGTATTAAGATGGTGCATTTAAGACTGTTTGTTCTTTTCAAAAGTAATTACTGATATCCATACAATGCATTAATAATTGACAATCATAGACAATCAGAAATTACATCCATTCTTTTTATGGCCAGGTGGTACATTAGTACATAACACGAGCATTGCCAAAACATCACACTTATCATACTGGACAAGTGCCTATGTTACTGCTAATTATTCTTGACATTGTTGAGGTTAACCACCGTAATGGTATATATTATATATTATTTTACAATTTCCATTTGTCTCAACACATGCGCAGTTTAAGGCAGCAATGAACATTTATCAACCTTTAAAAAAAAAAAAAAAACTTCAAGATCATTGTCTGGAAAAGTCAATGGGACCAACTTTTTCCAAACAGCTGCAAACTCACTGCCAACAGTCTGCGATCTGGTCAGGTACGACAATGAAACACAGATGCTGTCATTCTGGGTTCAATAATGCAACAAAAGAGGCAACTACTGTGCTGTTTAGTGCGACTTAAGAGTGTGGTGGACACGGTGCATATTGTGGTTCGTTGAGGTGTTCAGTGATTGTTTTGGTTTGTTGTTTAGGGTTTTTTGTGTTTTTTAATCAATACAGTTCAGGCTTGTATAATAAATAGTGAACAAATAAAAGAAAAAACACAGAAATGTTCATTTTTCAGCACGTGTCAATTTTTTTTTTTCAATAACATGTAAATTAATTAACTCAGAAATTGGGTGTTCTTTTATTAATTTGCATACCATAAAAACAGGAATAAAAAGTGCATTTGACACATTTACCCATGATCTTGCCATTGCCCTTGACCAAGATGCTAGCTCCGGGCCTGCAGCTGATCCCCAGGTGCTGCACTGCGGACGCCTACTGCTTATACATATTTAGAGTGGGCCAATTGTTCAAGATATTGTTTTCCTCTTACAAAAACACGTAGAAGAAAAAATATACTGCTTGTTAAGGCAGTAAATTAACCAACATGTCTCATTTTAAGTATAGAAACTGAATGCCCCCTGACACTCAAGATGACAGTAATAAAAGTGCTGACATGTGACTGTGGAGCTATAGCACAAGTCGAGCCCATTACTCACATGCGCCATAATGGCTTCTTTCACAAAAGCAGGTGGTGCGATACCATATAAGGCTATAGGTGTAACCATGTCCGGCATAGCTATAACCGCCAATCATGTCCATCAAGGTGATGGGCTGTTTGAAAGAATTATGGCTTCAATCCAGAGAAAGCATATTTCAGTTTATGTCAGACCACATGACAATATTTATGGTGACTCTGGTTTAAAGTGTGACCTTTGCAGAGAGCTCAGGTGGCCTCTCTCAGAAAGAGAAAGTTATGTTGAAATGAGCAGTTTGATAAAAGCACATGGGTGTCTGAGAGCAGTGAATCAGTTTTAACGCTGAAACCTTTGAACCCTGCTACGTCAATGTTACTGAAGTAGAGTTGTCGCAGTGCACAGTGCCATTGAGTGCCCAGCTCCGCAGCCAATCAGAAGAGGTGTGAGACCTGGGATGAGACATGGCTCTAAGACATCACTGTTTGAACCGTCTCCGCACATCCCATGTTCGTTCCAGCCCCAGGAGAGAAGACAGTTCCCTGTGAAGAACAGAGGGCAAGGGTCAGTGAAGCTGAGACAGTGGTGGACATGGTTCCGCAACACTCTTACATTGTAGCTAAAATTAGCACCCTGCGGGAAACACACACACAATGAAAGACACACAATGAAAGACCCCCCTGACACCGGGCCGGTGATACAGCCCCTTGCTCTTCAGCTGGGAGCATGTTGGTGGGTGTGGTCAGGTCTGCATCACAGAGGAGACACGTGCCATGGCAACAGTTACCTAATAGGATCCATTGCCATGGCAACAGAAGTGAGCTTGCCTTCTCAAGGGTAACACATCTTCAAGCTTTTCCCAGCCTGCAGTTGTGTCTTTCATGCATTCTTCCCATTGTTTCAACAAGGGAATTCTTTGTCTTTCTGTCCAGCTTGTCACCATGAAGCTGCACTATCAAAGATTTGGATTGGACAACAAACACTATGCCTTTGCCAGTTAAATACAAGATACTAGAGCGACGCTTTGCCTGGTGTGGCTTCTTCTTCTTTAGCGAAAACTTCTAATATTCATAGGTCATTTATATTGGGCAGTGAAAAAAACATTTGTTCACAGTTGCTTCATGGGAAGAAAGAGCCTTATTTTGGTGCCTGCTTAATTCATGCACTCACTGACTGGAGCAGCACACCAGTGTTTCCATGGCAACAAAGTGCCAGCACAATATTGTGCATAACAAAAGGAGAGAAATCAAGGTGCTCAATCCAAAACCTACTTCTTTGTAAACAATCTCATCCCTGGTTTTCTCTTTCTCTCTTCACCATAAGCTTATTTATGTCTGTGTTTGAAGTACAGGACAGTGCAGTCTAATCCAGTATAATGAATGTTTTCACACAATGCATGTTCATACTGATGAGTTTGATACAAATGAGTGAGGGAGGCAACAGATATCATAAACAGCAGGCAATGCTTTCTGTTCCTTTCCGCCTGACCTACTTCAGCACCAGAAATAGCAGCACTCAGGTCTCTGCTTACAATCCTATTTTGCTTTTTCATTTCTTCTGCCACCAAGCTCCAGACAGGAGCAAGAAAATTGGAGAGTATGACACATATCTGCATTCATTGCATTGAGACTTCTCAAAGCACCACAAGATGTATTGGTCAAACCGATTGTGTTTTCTTCAAACTGGCATTTCTGTTTTGAATTTCAATGAGATGTGATGGCTGTTACTATTACATAAAACTTCTAATGCAATATTTTTCAACATAAAAAATACACAATTTCAAGAAAAGAAATACTCAAACATACTTACCGGTATACCTTATTTACATTAATTAAATGTGATGTCCCATGTTTGCTGTGTACACTTGGAGGCAGGTGTGAGAGGCTGTGCTTTTTGTTGTTAGCCACATAAAGAGAGGCTGCTCTTCAAACAGTGAGCAGGAAAAACATGTCTGAAAATGTGTGCTCTGTTAATTCAGCTCCTTTACAGGCCTGTTCACATAATTGCCTCTGTCAATGATACCCATCTATCCCAGCTGTAATTACTTCCTGATGCAAAGACCACAGAGAAATGAGTTGACCTCAGAAATCCTCCGCTGCATTAGCAATTTCACACTCTGAGCACACTGTTCCAAGTCTACTGTATGAGCGTTTATATACATTTGCCATAAGAGCTTATTTTGCCAGGGTAATTAAAAGTAGTACATAAACTCACCTACAATTGCAAGACTGTGCTCGGATCCACAAGCGATCTGCAGAAGAAATAAGTGATAGTGTGTTTTTATAAGATTATGGATAATTGACTACATTAATCTTCATGTGTGCAAGTGTAAAAGTGTATTTAGTATTCCATCTCAAAACGAGTCACACTGTAAGTCATAAGAAAGTGCTGTGAAATGTACTGTGACTATACCATACTCACACTGCGAATGGGCTTTTGACAAGTACACATGCAGTTGCAATGATCTGTGCTCAAAGGAAAAATGATCCGGAGATTGCCCTTGCCTGTCCCTGATACCTACTTTATTGGTCAAGATTCCCAGCACATTTATACTACAGGTTAACTGCAGCAATCCTGCACTACTCACACGTAATTGCCCTTATGGGAAAAGAGACCTCTGCCTCCCTTATGGATGATAATGGAGTTTGTTTTGCACATGAGATATAGTGATGGAAACCCATAACAATCCTCTCTCAGTGGGCCTCCCTCTCATTAAGTGATGCTCCTGAAATAAAAATGTATCACTGTGGATGTGTGCCTCCCCCTGCTGGATGTTATATGTACAACAGGTGGATGAGGGTAAATCTATCCAACATATCATCATTACTACCAACAATCCATCCAGCAGACAGCTTTAGTAACACTCCTGACATGCCCGAAGTGTTATTATCTCAGATGAACAGCCACTGAGCGGTCGTACCTGTCTGGCCCCACTAAGGACTTTAACCTCTGCAGGGAGACAGGCCACCAGACTGCCGCCGTCTGCTATAGGACCATGTGACGGCAGCTCTGAACATTGATTGGATGATACCATGCGGCCCAGCTGTCCATAATTTCCTCTGCCCCATGTGAAAACTCTCCCAGTCTCTGAAAAACATTACATGTATTTTTCAGTACTGACTGATTTAAAAATGTAATTTACTGTCTCACCAGTTTGCACAACAGTATGAGTCCATCCACTCCACACATTGATGATTTTCTCCCCGCACAAAAGACAATGCTTCAGGGGAATGGGTGTAGACACAAAGGACTCTGAGGATGTCAGCTGACCATGCTTGTTGCTTCCCCACATAAACAAATCACCATCTCCTGCACAGACATCAGAGGAGGCACTACAACTAAAGAGTGGTACTAGTGACTAATTAGAGAAGAGCAAACCACCTACAACCATAAAATGTGAGTGCATCCTCGGGGAAGTTTGTTTATACTTGCACAGTTCTTTAAACAGTGTTTGCAACAGCTTGTGTCATTCATGTCATTAACACAGGCCTGAGAGCCACTTGTGTCATGTTAGATTATACTGTTCCTAATTATTCAAATTGTCGGCAATATGTTGTACCTGTAAAACAAAAACTGTGTGCTGATCCTGCAGCTACCGTACATGGTGTCTTCTGCTCTAGACCTGAAAAGATATGTCAAAGTCTTTGTTTAGATTAGTACAGAATCAGAGATATTTAAATAAATCTCAGTTTTCTTACCTGGTACCAAACAGGGGACTTTGCTGTTGAAATGTGATGGGACAGGGATTTCAGTGAATGCTTTTTTGGCATGGCTGAGGAGACCCGTTCCCCACTGGTACACCAAACCTGAAGCTGATAAAAGACGGCCTGATTTAAAGAGCCAATAACAAAAGAATACATTTATGTCAATGGCAGAAACTTACTTGTACTTGCAAGTGAGTGTCTAAGTCCTGCTGCTACACTCACGACTGGTTCCCTCAAACGCTAACAAACAGAAATCCATTTAAACAATCACTAAATTGTCTAAGCATAGCATTCATATATTCTTTTACATCATTTTGTTTTACTTTCATGCCCTTACCTCCACAATTAGCCATTTTGAAGAAAGTGAAACGGTTTCTCCGACTCCAAGTTGTCCAAATGTGTTGGATCCACCCGCCAGTACTTGACCACCGTCTTGAACAATTGAATCAAAATCTTATTTACATTAACATTTCATTATTTTATGGAGTTTTTTCTCCACTTGCATATTTTTTTTAGTTTCCACTTTAATGAAAGTGCCAGGATTAAATGTGGTTTGTTCTATAAGGAAATAAGTCGGGGTGACAAAATGAAAAAACTCACCAGAAAGAAGAAGAGTGAAATCCCAACCACAGGATACTTTTGTAATTCTCTGGCGCAGAACAGGACAAAGCTCAAGAGTCAAGACATCTGTTGTGTGGCCAAGACCAAGTTGTCCTTTGGTATTCTGTCCACATACAAACACTTCCCCATTCTCTGGACACATTCAATTTGTCATCAATTGATGTAATTCATTATTATTAAGAAAAGATTGATGGTTACTTTGGCTAAATATTCTATTATGCTCTTATATTTTGTAATTACATTTGTTTTATAACGAACAATTGCATTACCATGGATTTAGAACAAACATATATTTATGATAATGTATAAAACTACTGAGTAATATCTCCAGAATCCAGCATTTGTTTTGTTTGCTGTAAAATAGAGATGTAAATGCGATTGAAGCTTTCCCTGTTTGTGCCAGCAGGGGGAGCCCTGGCGCTGCCTTATAAGTTGCAATGAGTTACATGAGAATATTAAGGTTACTTAAAAATAATAAGCTTAGAGAGCTTAGAGAAGCGGACCGGTGACCATCACAGAGTGCCCCCCTCCTCCGCTGATGGTCCGGACCGCTCGGCTCTGTAGAGCTGTGCAGTCCGAGGGCTGAGGCAGGGACTGGTCCTCCACATGCCCCTGTCCCAGTTGCCCATAGCTGTTGGCTCCCTAAATGAGAAGACAAATGGTTTTATTTGCAGAATCAACCTCACGCTTCAAGTTCTTCCACTACATATCGTTCCTTTCAACGCGTGCTTTATTTTAGTTTGAGTTAATTCACAGGTGGCTATGCTAACGCTAGCAAACACAGTGTCGTGACACACCGTTAGATAAAAATGTAATGGTCTGGACAGATATAGTTGTGAGTTTGTGTTTTATGATAATATATTTACAACATCAAACACTTATTAAATGGAATAGTCTAAATGTGAAAAGCAAACTTACCCACGCATGTAAACAAACCTTCGAGCTCGTTTCCATGGAGGACGTTGTCGTCAATGAGGAAAGCCCAATTTGCGACACTGTCGTGGGGGGTGCCTGCTTTGATCCTGGTGGGCTTCGTCTTCTTCTTCTTCTGTTCAGTTTACCTGACGGTTGGCTTCACAGGGGTATCCCATGGATGTGGCATTTTGAGCATTACACTGTAATATGTATTAATCTGTAATTTGATGTTTACACTCAAACCCCCCAAACCAGGACAAACATGGGAAGGGTCTATTTGACTTGTTTGATTTTTCTGGACGCTTGTGAAGAATGTGTTTGACAAATTTTGTACATTTTCCCTAAAACTACTTCTTCTTTTTTCCGTCTATAGGGGGCGGTATAGAGGTAACTGGCATCATATTGGTCAGATGTGCTGTATGTTTCAGGTTTGCTGGACAAGTCCTTTAGTTTTTTCATTGTATGCTCTGAATTATTCTATCCCTCACCACAGACACTACTTTTTGTAAAGTTAACTCACGTTTCCTCCAGTCACCTCCGATCCACAATTATTAACATTTCATATGATACACATTTTAAAGCGTATTTGAAAATGAATAAATGATTGAAAAATGTATTTCCTTATTAATAATTTATTTATTGGTCAAAGTCACACAAAGTGAAGACACAAACTTTTTTTAAGTATATGAAATCAAAATCTACTGTCTTCAGTAAAAAAAAGATTTAGATTGTAGGAGTTCAATATACGGATTGATTTGAATGTGTTTGAACGCCACATCGTTATAATTTTAAAAATATATTTAGTTTGTCTCACACCAAAGCAACATGATGCATACATTAAAGGAATACAAACAAGAAATAATTCATACATCACTGTGTGACAACACCAGTAAATTAAATACATTACAAAAATATATCACATGATCATACTGTATTCAACAGTAACGTTTAGGAGGGAAGAGACCATTTGAAAACCAAACAGACAAAAGCTGTTAAGGTTTGTGGCTAAATATATTCATCTCAAAGTAGAGCACATTCATTATACTGACAAAGGGTGAGCTACAGACAGTGTCTCTACTGTACAGGAACACACAGAGTATTATGGACTGTGGGAAGGTTTATGTGTAGCACAAGTCAGACTCCGAGATGCTTGTTGAGCCGATTGAGGGCGTCGCCAACAATGTCCAGCTCATGACGAAGCTCCTCCACCACACTGTTTATGCTGGGTGTATCTTTAAGGACATCCACACTCTGAGTATAAGGGTTGTACCGGACTGTGAAGGGGCGCCTAATGGTCTTGGCAAACTCCCTGAAAAAGAAGTTTGACATTTACGCTATACATAACATTTTAGAGTCAGCGTGGTTCATTGTTGATAGTGTCTAGCCAGAAATTACCTCATCTTGACTTTGGCCTCTTCAAAGCTGTCTGACACAAAGTAGACATCCTGAAATGTTGTGATAATGCATTCTTGTTTGCTTGTGACTTTGGGATCAAAAGGCATAATCCTTGCATTACCAGAAAGTGCATGCTGTGAGGGAAAGATGCAGAAGTGGTATATTGAACACAGTGTATCCCAAATGTCATAAATGTCCAATATTTAATTTACCTTAAGCTCACTGATCGATGACAGCAGTCCTGCTCCATAGGCTCGCAACTTCCCTTCTTGTTTGCATAGACCAAACTCCACCGTAAAGAAATAACACTGTCAAAAACAAAAATTCTAAAGATTAATTCGATTAGATTCATTAAAGGCTGACATGGCAACTGTGAAATCACAACATCATAAGCAATAAATGTCACTCACAGTGGCCAGTTTCTGAACTGAATCATCTGATGCACCAAGGGAAGCCAGGCCTATCTCTTGTGAGAACTGAGCAAAGCTTGGCTCTGCGAGCAGTGGCACATGACCCAGCAATTCATGACATGTGTCCCTTAAAATAAAACACAGCAAAACTCTTTAGCCTCAAGCTTAAGTACATAGAATATGAAAATCGTCTAGTTTTACTCACGGCTCAGGAGTGTATAAGGGGTCAGAGCTGTGGCGCACATACTGAGTGCAGTGAAAAACACGGAAGGCTAACCCAGCGAGAAAGTCTCGAGGGGACAGATAACCCGCCACAGGCCGAATAGTAAACCCTGTACGCTCTGAAAAGATACACACGTACACAAAGTTTCATTTATAAACAGTTCCAGTTGTAATAAAATAATAATCCTGAATGTAGTAAAAGGCACCTTTGAGGAAGCGTGACACATCCTCCAGCTGAGGGATATTGTCCTCTCGGCATTCACAGTATTTGGACAGGAGTGGCAGGTTCTTCAAGTATTCTCTACAGGCGTGAGTCGGGTACAACTTAGATAGCTCCCTGTACACAACACCCCACGTCTTCACTTCCTCCTCAGTAAACTCAATGTGAGGAATGGGCTCTCCGCTGTATAAAAGTTCAATGTATTATTATGTCTCATCATAATCCAAAGTAAGCGTTAAGATAAGATATTGGTTGATAACTCACTGTTTGTATGACATGGCAAGATCAGCAAAGTACTTTCTCCTTTTTCTGTAAACATTGTCCTTGAAGCCCTGAGAGTGGACGCATAGGCACAGTTCATATCGAGGGTCAGACAAGAAGTAACAGCCGACTGTATTAAGACTACTTACAGGATGGTCAGCGTCCAGCTCTGATCCATACATCAGCACTCGGTTTGCACAATTGTCTAAGTCTGAAATTTTCTTTGGAAACCAGGGTACATTTTCTAGGGAACATGCATCTGAAAAAAGATAAATAATAAATACATAAATAAATGTCATTATTTGTCAGTTTCAGGGTTAACAGATCTAATACTATTACACCCTGAGGTATTAGCAATAATCTTTCACCTTTACCCTCTTCAAGAAGACATGAATTATCTGGGGGCTCCATATCGAGCACGTTCACATTCTTTTGAAGAAGCTGGATGATTTCGTTCAGTTGTCCGTTGTTGCTGTCGCAGTCCACAAATATTTCAAACTCAGAGTCACGCCTTTTGGATTGTCTGGACTCTATGTGTACCAGATTGACATGATTTTCCTGCAAACATGTATTTGTCATTGGATTTGTTCCCAGTTTATACTTAATTGTTGCACATTGAAGAAGATACTTACTTGGAAAAGTTTAAGCGCTTTCACGAGACCACCCACCTCGTTCTTCAGAGAGAAGATAACTGTTGCTCTTCCTTTCTCTGATGTATTCTTCTCACTGTTTTCTTCAATTTTTGTAAAAGTGGATTTGTTTATCTGAAAATGTACAAAAGTATAATTACATGATATTAATTGCTATACCTGTAACTGTTTATATATATTTATTTGCTAGAACAACAGAATCTTTTTAGTGGGGGTCCAACTTCCTCTGTTAAATCCTGACTATACCAAAAAGCAGTTTTTGCAGATGTAGGCCCAGGCACTTAGCAGACATGTCTCTTATGAATACACATCATCAATGGAGTCACCCTACATCTATTCATCTTTCTGTGGCCTGTATAAGCTTATAATATATTCACTATTTCACTAATAACCAGTGAAGCCACTTCAGCACTCTGGACAGCTCCATCATGCCGGATCAGAATAAAGGACACAGAAAAGACATTGCCAAAATAATAATAATATTTAGACATATATGATTACCATGCCAAAGTAGTCTATATTTGGATACTCTACACTCACTACACACTATAATGTCAGGCCTACCGTGTTCCTTCCTTCAAGCATTGTGAGGGCTGTGCAGAACGCTCTGATGGGTCGAATCCCTGACATCTGTGCCTGTCCAGAGACTGGATCAGGTCACTCTGTGTCTCGTTTTAATCAAGATGAACTTGTCTTTGTCTCGAGCAATCGTCTTAGAGCAATCTCATTAGGACATCAACGGGAAAGCCTATTATTAGCTGCGCCATAGTGAAACCTAACACATGGCTGCATACATGCTCTCCTTGTTAAACTGTGCACCTACATCAGTACTTTTGTAGTTAATCAGGCCCATTAAACAAAGGTTTAGTTAGCTTTAGTTATTTGTAGCATTTAACCTCCAGCCTTTAACTTTTAAAACCGTTTTTCTGTGGCCTTGGGCCTCTGCGCGACTGAAGTGGACCATGTCAGCTTATGTTGTAGGCCTATCAAAATCTATTAGTGTAAAAGAAAAATCCAATTCAGTGGCCAATAAAGGATAGTGTCGTTTATAACATACATGTTTAATACGCAGGCTATAACCCTATTAGCCCTTTGACGCAAATTACACTACAAAGGCTTAAATTAATCTGCGCTGACGGCAAAGTTAAGATAAACCCGGATGAAGCACACATACTCTGCACAAGTCTAGTAATGGACGTCTACAGATAGAACCTAAAATACAGCAATAAAATGACCTGAAAAGTCGCCATACGTACCTCATTGTTTAGACATTTCTCATCAAAGCATATATTCATCGAGTCAAAGGATCTCCCTCTCCGTGGCCCCTCCAGTTTGTACATGATAATGGCCAGAGATGGTTATTTAATTGTTTTCAGGCGGATACAAGTCCCCGGTGAGGCGCTCAGGTGGGCTCCCGGGACCGTGTCTGTCCGGCGAGCTACGTGCTTCGCTATTTAACCACAGCGAGAAAGAGGAGGGGGCTGTCGTCCACATGAAGCAAATGGAAAAAGATCAGCACGTGGCGTGCGTCATGAGGGTGAGGGGATCTTTTAAGGCCACCTATGATTTTACTCAAAGGCTCTTTCATTCACATCAGTCGCATTTGGTTTGATTTTCAGTTTAATAGATTTTACTTTTTATTAGTTCTAAACTATTTACACGAGACAAATGTTTTTCAACTTGTGTGCCAAAAAACAAAACAACAACAACAACAACAACTACAACAACAACTACAACAACTACAACAACAACTACAACAACTACATCAACTATAACAACTACTACAACAACTACAACAACAACTATAACAACAACAACTACAACAACAACTACTACTACAACAACAACTACAACAACAACAACTATAACAACAACTACTACTACAACAATAACAACAACTACAACAACAACTACAACAACAACTACTACTACAACAACAACCACAACAACAACAACTACAACAACAACAACCATAACAACAACTACTACTACAACAATAACAACAACTACAACAATAACTACTACAACAACTACAACAACAACTATAACAACAACTATAACAACAACTACTACTACAACAACAACTACAACAACGTATAAATTATGTGGACAAAATAAATAGTAAATTATTGTTTTCATTGAGTGTCACTGTTTGTGTGTGCGTGTGTGTGTATGTGTCAACCCTGCGACTAACTGGCCATTGTCTGGGTTGTAACCCACCTAAAACTCTAGTTGCTGGTGTACACACAATTAAACCATTAGGCCTTAAATAATAACTAATATGAATCATGCTAGTTTTAAAACTCAATAGATATATAATCCCATAGCCCCTGACATTAATACATTTTAGAATTTTTGAGCCCACTGGTAATAAATTCAGACTGCTCGGTCAGTGTGCAACGTCTTAGCTCTCAGCCAGTTTATTCCTATTGTTTGTTGACACTTTAAGACTTCGGATCAGTGTAGCACATATGTTACATAAATGTAATTAAATACACTGTAGTTGAATGATAATAACAGTATAGTGTAGTATAGTCTGATGTAGGCTAGTGGATCAGAAGCTAGGACGACTCGTGGAG
>JAVQKC010152685.1:0-12652 GCA_036025475.1 Philypnodon macrostomus | reverse complement strand
ATTTTGAAAAGCTAAATTAAAAGTGTAAATTATATTTTTTAATGAAGCCACAAGGAACAGAATTTCCACATCATCACATTTTTCACATAAAGCTGTTCTTACATGACACACAGAGGTGGTAAAAGTACTCTTATTCTTACTTCAAAATATAATTACTCAAGTAAAAGTCAAAAGTATTGTGCAGTAAAGCTACTCTATGGAGTACAAAGTATAAAAAAGTAACTCGAGTAATCGTAACTGAGTAAACTTAACTGACTACTACCCACCTCTGGGTACACCAGCTTCATTTACTTAGTAACTGAGGACAAAATACATTATTTCCACCTCCAAATATGACTTTTTTGCACCTTTAAGTCACTATTTATTATAAAAGTTGAACGACAGCAAGGAAATGATCTCTTTATATAGAAGTAAAATGTTGCTTCAGTTCATTAGCAGAATCATTTTTGTTTTAACATCGGCCGTGCTAATTCCAGCCTGGCCTTTGGTGCTTGTAAGGCAGTCCTTTAAAGACGGCCTCCTTTTGAAGCCTGCTGGTCGAGCTGTTCAAAGCTGCAGCTGTTTTTGGTGCCGTTTGACAGCTTTAATTGATGTTTATTTTGGCATCCACTTTCATTCCTTTCATGCAAATGTCCTGCATGCAGCGAAATGGGTCAGGCCAGAGCTAGGTGGGCACAGTTTGTGTTTGGGATGAAAGCTAAGCACTTAATGAATTTGCATGTTTGATCACATCTTAAAGCACAGAATGAGATGACAAAAGTGCTCAAATTCAAATAAAGGTTTCTGTTTGTACATGCAGTATATGTTATATATATGATATTTCATCTCTCATTTAGTAAGATGGGTGTTTCTACATTTTATTATCTGTTTTATTTTCTGTATAAATCATTTGTTGTTGTTTGATCATCTGTCTATTTTGTAATCGAGCCACAATGGATCACAAACCAGTGTATTGTTTGTGTCAGTAGTCCAAAGCCCTGGTAAATGAAGTTGGTTGTGTCAGGAAGGGCATCCTCCATAAAACTAATGCCAAATCAACCTGCAAATAACCCGGAAACAGATCATTTGCTGTGGCAATCCCAAAAGAAAAAAGTAAAGAGAAAGAAGATCATTGTCTTTTTTGTCTTTTTAGTTATTTTTTTTTTTTACGTTTTTTTAATATTCTGTGCCATCGTCCCACCTGTGGACCTACCACCAACAGTCCACACTTCTCAAACATTCGTCCCACTTATAGCTACCTCTTTGAGTTCACAATTCTGTTCACCCCATCCTGCTGACATCACTGTAGAGGCACGCAGGGCCTCCTCATCTGCTTCCAATTATGGCCTCACAGACTCTGAGGAAAAGACTTCAAACTGTCTGTCCCAAAGAGGAACAACCTGAGCCCCCCAAAACAAACTAATGACGGGATGGGCCACACATGTGTGGGTATGTTTAATTGTCCAGCAGCACTTTTTACCAACTGTGCAGAGGTTACCATTGTTACCATTGTTACCATTGTTACCATTGTAACTCAAGTAGTAGTAAAACATGGTAATCCATAACATAAGACAAATTTTAATTCTTTTCACTTTTTTGCAATAGAAGTGCATATGGAAGCCAGACACTTTACTCACATAAAAATCATGTTGCATCAAAAACTACTTAAAAATACAGTTTATAGAAAAGTTACCTAAAAATAAGTCATACTGGAGCTCAATGATGACATTCTTCAGTGAACTTGAGCAGTGTCCATGGAGGTCAAGAGAGGTCCAACACAAGATCTGAATGACCTTCTCATTTATGGACCTGCTTTTGAGCTAGTATCAACAGTGTTTCATTTGCACAGATTTATCCTGCGCTTTTCCTCAAAATTTCAAAAGCATTTCAGCTTTGATAGATGGCAAGAGATTTGCAAAATATGTTTAATCTTGGACTACACTGCCTTTAAGGTCATAGACTGACTAGCAGCCATCACACATCAATGTCAGACCCAAGCACAGCTGCCAAGTCCGCTTGTTTTGGGCTTGACAGTTGCATTATGGAACTTGTTAGCTGTTTATTCTGTCGTCTGTAGTGTGTGTTGTTGGTGCATGGTTGCCATTGTGCATGTGTAGAAGGAGGCCCTATCTTGCTCAAAAGGCTATTAAAACGCAGAAAGGCTGCCGTTGGCCTATATGTATTATTTATAGTAATTATTATTGGTTTTAACTTGGTTGCAATTTTCTCACACAAGATCTGGCAACACTGGACCCAAGTGGAGACAGCAGAGTACAAAACTATACAAAACATTATGGACATTGTTAGAGTCAAATAAGGGTGTTAATGTTTCATAGGTTTGAACATTTGACAAAAAAATCATTACAATTCTATGGTTGTACTGCACAGACATTTCCCCCATCGTTACAATAATGATATATTATGGGAGTATAATTACTGTATCACATTAATAATATAATGGGCAGTCCTTAAGTTAAATGTGGTTTCCTTTTATTTACTCATCATAATTATTCAAATATTATACTCTTTATTCACTGACATGTCAACACGACTGTGACACTCTATTCCTATTGTTCTTGTTCAGACAATACCCCCATGCTGATGACACCCACTCACACACACGCACACACACACACACACACACACACACACACAGCTCCTGAGCCTGTCGCCAGCCATCTGAGCACCCTTTCTCTTCCTGGGAACACCACTTCATTATGGAGATGAATTGTCTGATTGTGGCTCTTCTCTCAGGAGCAGGCGGGGCCTCTCTGGACACTGGGCATTAATGCTCTGACCTGGCTTTAGGGGTCAGTTCCCCCAGTATTTAGAAAAGCATCTCATGTAACGGATCAGTGGACCACTGGCCTCTTCTCAGTCTTGGGACCTCCACAGACTGATCAGACACCAATAATTCTGTGTTTTATTAGAAAAGTTAAGATATTTCAGAAACTATTTAATGACAGTTTAAACTTGTGCTGTATTTTGTAACATTTTACTACAAACTATAAAGCATTAGTTAAGGATTAGCAACCACACATTTTTCCATTTACAAAGGTAAATATATACACCCATCCATCCATCCATACATGCATCCATCCATCCATGCATACATACATGTATACATACATACATACATGCATGCATGCATGCAAGTGGAATGATGTTGTCCTCAGAGCTTTCAAGGCTGACAGAGCCTGATGGAGGTGACAATGGAAATGTGGAAGTTTATTTTAAGTACTTGTTTTACAATGTAGCTTGAAGCGTTCCTGTTTCTGCTGACAGAGTGCTGGAGCGTGTGTCTAGTTAAAGGATGCTTTACCAGGGTTTTTACTTCACAGAACTGAAGTCACAAACAAAGAACAATGTCAAATTTGAAAAACTCAGTGGGATCAAAGATGTTGTATTTATTAATTTTTTATTTTTTTTAAATCACTTTAAGTTTGAATAAACATAAGTTCCTCTTTGGCTTCTTGACATAGACTTCTTTCATGTGTGTTTAAAGTGGATTGAAGGTTTCTGGTGTGATCCCTGCCCAGATCATAGAGGTTGGGTCTTTGAGCAAGACACTTCACTCCACTGTATAATTGTGTTTGTGTGGTGTCAAAAAGCCATTGACGGTGTTGAATATGTAGGTGCTGCCCAATATTTTGGTATTAACTCTCCCTTGTTTTTCAGTGTAGACCTCAACTTTGCATCTTCAAGTCACTCAAAAAGACATAATGCATTATCATAAAGCAGTATCTAATTAAAGAATGCAAAACACTGGCGGTAGTAGTGAATTCCATGGCAGTGCAAGCATCTGAGAATGAGAAACTCTGAGCTTAGTTAAATAAACCTCGTCTGGCTGAGTGGCCCCTCTGGTACCAGGCCTTATGGGACAGGAGCTGACCAGTCTCTCACAGGTCACTGCTTAGACCCAGTGATAATTATAGCCACACTGACCTCAGGCTTAACATCAGGTCATTAGCAGCATCCTACATGTCCCACACCAACTCTGTCACAAAACATGGGCTCAGTTTGAAATGCTAATAATAAACCATAGATGCCTTGGGGCATACTGACTTAGACGTGGCAGCCAAACACACCAACACATACTGCACATTCATAGGCATCCTTCAGTTTCAGCTACAGCTGCCCCAAATGAAAATCTCCAGGATTTTGGACTTGTTCTGGTGGAAGCTGATAGCACACATCTTCACCATTGCCTGTGGAGTCAGTGACAGCTCAGATTTTTCCCTTTCATCCTCATTAAGTATTCACATTTTCACCTATGTGCAGATCAGCATCGCCGCTCGACAAGGGTCCAGGCGGTTCAAAGACAGTGTTCCTTGGATGTGCACACACCTCCCTGGGAGTGGCTGGGCCGGGGACACCTGCCGTGAGCTGGGTGCTGTGAGCGTGCCCATGTTTGGATCAGGGACTGAATTTCCCTCTGAAGATGAGCAAAAGGTTTGTGGCACACTCCCATGAGAGTGGCTCCTGCTCTTTGAAGCTCCTGTCTTGGTGGCGGCTCTTATCTCCAGAAAGGATTATTTTATCTCTGTCTGCTTCTTTTCTCTGCTTTGTCTTCCTCTGGTCTCTCCTCGCTCACAGCTCAGGTGTGTAAGGAGATCGCTCTTTTGGCCCGTTCTCTTTCACATTTTCTTCGTTTAGAGTGCCCCGAACTTTGCCTTTTTCCTCCACTGCTCCCCACTTTCTTGTTCCCTATCCCGCTATTCTTCCCTTCCAACACATGACAGCCTGTGTAATTAATGAGCATCATAAACCTCTTTTTATATTAGCTACCCATTAGTAAACCTGGCAAGCCTGTCATTTTGGACAAAAACACACAGCTCCTTCATTTGATCCCCACTTCAAAGGGGGAACCCCACTGTTTTCGGCTGAATACACTAATTGTGTCCTCTTTCTGGATTGGGCTACCCCCCTACTGGTTCAAAAAGCCAGCCTGTGCTGAGCGCAGATAGTCAAGAGAAGTACAGAAGCAGAAAGTATTGATTATTCAGGGTGAAATGTCCAAATATTCAGTGGTTAGAAGACCTTAGAGGTGGTTCTGCTGCATGTCACCTGTTTCTATTTAGTTTACTGTCCACTCTTTGCACATAGCTTTGATGCATTCAGTGTGTTGTTATGAGAAAATTATAAAATGATACAATGATAAAAAACAGCTATATTAAAGGCCCTCCTAGCAATAATGTTGGGCAATGAGGGGCAAAAGCATTATGTCCATGCCTGTCCCAAGCCTGGGTAAAGGGATGTGTGAGGTTGGGGTCCATGCCTGTCCCAAGCCTGGGTAAAGGGATGTGTGAGGTTGGGGTCCATGCCTGTTCCAAGCCTGGGTAAAGGGATGTGTGAGGTTGGGGTCCATGCCTGTCCCAAGCCTGAGTAAGTAAACTGTCAGAGGATGATTCACTGTGAATGGAAAGATGAGACCTTTCTTCTGAAGGTTAAATCATTTAGCCCTTAACAGTTTGCTTCTGTTAGTGTTCATGTTTGTTTTAAGTCATGTGCAAAAAAGAAAGGTATTGTGCAAATATTTTACAACAATATATAACTCGAGTGCCTCCATCCCACAGGCGGATGTGTGTGAACACCAGGCAGATTCAACACAGAGCTGTGGTTTGACACATGGCCTGCTGGGCCTCCACAATGGGCTGGATCACCAATGCTGTAGGAATCAACACTGTACCTCAGTCATGATTGTCTCAATGACAACATCTCTGCCCTTTGTACTTTCACATAATGAAAACAGTCACATGTTAGGGCTCTGAGTGCCTGGCAGCTGCTCCTCCGATGATAGTTCTCTACACCCCCTTAGGCCCCTCTCGTGGGATCTCCTGACTTTAGACCAGAAACATTATTATAAAATCATTCATTAAGTCATTGGGTGATTTGGTTAAGTATATAAGTATATGTATATATAAGTGTATCTTCTCATATAAGTATATCTCGATGATAATGGGAGGGACTGATGGGTTGTGATCTTGTGTCCATGAGAGGGCACTCAGGCCTAAACCCTCACGACCTCTTCTCTCACGGGCTTCAAAGGCAAGTATTGGAAATAAGGCCCGCAAAGCCCTCTCTCCGTTGGCCTCTTCAAAGGACAGGAAGTGTGTCAGAGGGACAGGCCCATGGTTCCCAGCAAATTCATGTGAGTTGCTGTAATAACAAGCTCATCAGTGTGTCTGTGGCAAACTAGTTCAAAGGCAGCCTGATTCTCTTGGTATATCTGTGATGATAGAGTCAGGATGCAGAAACCGCTGTTTGGGAGAAATGCATCTGGGGGCTGCACTGAAGCTGTCCAGTGTCAGGCCACAGTTATAAAGCTGTGAAAATCCCTCTGTGAAAATTAGGCCAGATTTGTTTTTGATCTTCCAAACGTCAAAATCAGTGCAACTCATTGGGTTGTTTGTATATGCACTGATCACAAGGTGTATAAACACTGGTTTCACTGACATCTATACGGTATTGATACAATCTGCACAGGAACGTGATTATCCCTTTATTAAATCTGAGCTAATGTAAATTGCACCTAATTACATTTGTTAGGCTTAAGTTTATAAGCTTGTTTAAGCCTATACACCGAGAGTCCTTCTACATAAACACATATGGACTATCACACAATTCTCTCTTTTTGTTTAAGACATGAACTACTTTTTGTAAATGATTTGTTGTGTCCAGCTTTCTGAGCAGAAGACATTTTTCAACCCTGTGCTGAAAACATATGCAAAACAGAATTTTAACTCAAATTTCTAAAGTTTTATCATCACTTGGGCCTGGGATCCATATGTTATCTGTCTCCTGTGAAACGGTTTGCTCTGGGAACTCTAAAAACAGTAGAGGAAGTCGTGGTGAGACATTTCATTAAAAAATATTGTCTTTTGCTACTTTCTGGTTAGTTTCTCATTGCCTTTGTAAGTAGGCTGTGTTTTTTAATGTTTTCTCGTTACGAAATGGTCATTAATCTAAGTAGACCTATTTTTATTATAAACCGTGTCGTTATCAAAGCACTGTCTGACCGTTATTTACTTTGAAAAGCAGTGGAGGAAGTCACACCTCCCGCACAATTCCGTGACAGCGGCGGGCGCAGCGCTCGATCAGTCGCTTGGCTCCAGCCTGTACAGCGCTGTTCTGAGCGCAGTCTGCTCTGGTCTCCACGGACGCGCCGCGGTCTGGATACCACTCGCTTTTTCGCTTTTTTGGGGGGATTATATTTTATTCTGATGGTTTTTAACTTCACCTCGATGCAGAGAAATGGGTAAACTGCATTCGAAACATGGTAAGACTCTCTTTTTTAATGAAATTCCAGCTTTAGTGGAGGATCTCTTGTCCGCGCTACTTTCAAGACCTTAACTATTGTCTCCACTCTTTCTCCCAAGCTGCTATTTGTAAACCGAGGGAGAGTCCAGAGGGTAAGCTCACTTTTACTACCTTAATATCACTATGAAAAAAAACATTTCTGCTATTATTTAACAATTTTGTGAGCGCGAGTTGCAATTTTATGAGCGCTAACAGCTCGAGCACAATTGTATGGACGGGTTGCTAATGGAAAACACTTCCTCAGCCAAGATGAGACGAGGTTAAATATATTCGCGTCTTTGTTTCAGGCGACAGTTTTGTAGTTAATGCCTGTTTGGCGAGAAAAGGGATCGACGATTGGCTGGCGAAGCAAAAGTACTATCAACAGGACTACCAGCACAAGAACAACTGCGCTTTGAGTCCACGGGTGAGTACGCACGGAGCTCCCATGAAGTTTTGTTTCAAATGCCCCATTAAGCATTTCAATTAAGTCTATTTGCAATATTGAGTGCTGCACAAATGTGGATGTCACGCAGAAGCGCATGCAAGTCTTGTGCCTTGCGTCTCAGATCAAATAGCCTATAATCAGAAATAATTAGAGAATTGTGGAACATTTTTACGCGTGCGCTACTGTTAAAGGTAACAATAGATCAGACTGAAGTTAAAAGCATTCTGGTGTGACAGCCGAGTGACAAGTCTGGATCGTGAAGATGGGGGTCATTGTTTTTTTGTTTTTGTTGGCTTCACCATAAACACCACATCATTGTTTTCAAGTGGTAAATCCTCTGGAATGGCTTCACAGAGGCTTTAAGCGTCTTTTGGTGAGGAATGCCATCCGACTTTAAACACTGGAGCCTATCAAAGAGAAAAGAGAAAGCCTGATGTCCACCCACAACACTAAGAGACAGTCAAAATGCTTTTCAGGGTTCTTTCAGGAGGTATCGTTTCAGTCCACCAGCTTTATGGACAGTGTTGTAGTTGACTAGAAAATTAAAATAAAAGAAAAAGACTTGTAGAGGTCTAAAGTCCACACATTTAACGTCCTCTGTTGCTGTTTTTGTGTTTTTGTGTTTTTATGTTTTTGTGTTTTTATGTTTTTGTGTTTTTGTGTTTTTGTGATTTTGTGATTTTGTGTTTTTGTGATCTTGGACAATCACAGATCTGCGTACACATGCAATAGTTTAGTATTTGAAATTATATTATCATTCGGCTACAGTACATTGATAAAACCCCTACATTTACCTAATATAGTATCGGTTTTTTTTGTAGTTATTGTTTAGTGTGTCCCACCAGATGAACCAGCGAATGGGCCTTTAAGCCTTAATGATATTTCCATAGCTGGCCTGTCTCTGTTCATGGGCATGTGGCGTGTGTCTTGGGGCTTTGCGGACCTCAGACAGTGAGTGTTGTAGGCAGGTGGATGTTTAGTCATGTGAGCCTTGGCACACTCTTGCCCCTGTGTGCTGCATGGTGTCTACACCTACACATAAACTTGATATGTTGCACTGCCCCTGCCAAATGATGTCAGTGCCACAGACATCCGCAGCACTGATGCTTTTTACAACACAGGACTTAGAAGTTCAGGTTTCTGTTGCCTGGTTATTGGGTTGCTTCTGAATGTCCCCTGGCAGCAGTTAAAAGGGGACTGCGTTATCTGTAGCATGCAAAGATTAACTTCAAATACATTAAGTTTAGAAGTTTTGAGACGGACTGCGCAATATAGACTATTGTTTATTTTCCTGATATGACTTTCCCACATGCCATGACCAGAGGTGGGTAGAGTAGCCAATAATTCTACTCAAATATGAGTACTGTTACTTCAAAGTAATGTTACTCAAGTAAAAGTAAAAAGTATTCAATCACATATTTACTCGAGTAAGAGTAGAAAAGTACTGGTGAAAAACTACTCAAGTACTGAGTAACTGTTTGAGCGTAATATCAGAGTATCTGTTTAATTTTGTGGTAATTGGGCAAAAAAAAGTATAATAAACAGATTTTGATATTTTCAAAAGATAAACTAAAAACGTAAATAATATTTTCAAAAATTAAGGCACAAGGAACAGAATTTCCACATCATCACGTTTGTCACATAAAGCTGTTCTTACATGACACACAGAGGTGGTAAAAGTACTCTTACTCTTTCTAGATTTACAAGATTTTACTTATTTTTTAGAGTAAGAGTACAGTTACTTAAAAAAAAGTAAAAGTAAAAAGTATTGTGCAGTAAAGCTACTCTAAGGAGTACAATGAATTTAAAAAGTTACTAGTAAATGTACCTCAAATATTTTATTTACTTGTACTTGAAAAAAATACAATTGCATACTACCTAATACCTGATTTCTTGGTCATATCGGCCACCACCCTATATTTTTGAGGTTTCTTGCATTTCGCCCGTGGCCCTGTGTTGGTGCTGGCTGATGAAATGCGATTGAAGTGGGCCACGCAGGGAGGTGTTTGTGTGGCACTAATGGCCCCTCCCTCTCCGCTGTGAAGCCCCTCCTTGTTTGGACTACACCCCCACCTCCTGCTCTCACTGCCTACTGCTCTGTTTCTTTCTCCCCTGTGAGCTTCTATAGACTTGTACGGTGTCCTAAACAAAAAGGAATGCTAGAGGTGAGAATGTAAAGAGCACAAGTGACATTTGAGTTATATACATACAATAAAATGTTATTTATAAGTTATACATTGTCAAAATGATACAGTAAAAGTCTCTTAACATCCCATCCAGCCAGATCCTAGAAGGAGCTATACAGATCTATTAAGACCTACATAAAAAGTGAATGTCAAAAAGGCGTATGCAACTTTTATTTCAAATTCAGAATAATTGTATATATCACTAACAGATAAATAATGCTTGTAAATGTGCATCTGTGATCATGAGAAGCATTAAGGACATTTTGTAGGCAAGGTCGGATCAAATTGAGGATCTTTTTGGCTTAGATTCCCATTCTTCAAAGATTCATCTATCCCCATCCCCCCATGTCTCTCAGTCGGTTGCCAGATATTGGATATTTTTTTCAGGTTTTGTAGGCCTAAAGCTTTCAAACACACTCCCTCGCTCTCGAGCTCCAATAGACACTTCTTCTTCTCACTTTTCATTTCCTATGGACCAGCCTTTTTTGTGACGTATGGCGTTCTCATTCTGGGCTTTGCATTCTCTCCCAAGGGACTGAGGGGCCTGTTGTTGGTCTTTGAAGAGAAGAGTTCAGATCCCACATTCAAAGGAAAGAAAAGACCTTAGCCTTTGGGAATGAGGGCTAGCACCTGGCTATAGAGGGGCCCTGTGAGTTTTACTTTCAATTTTCCCACGAGAATACAGTAGGTTTAGGGCTTTAGTTGGTTTCCTCTTTGCTTCAGGACTGGGAGGGTCTGCAGGTAGTGTTTTTGTCACATCACATGTCACGTACATTACTCAAAAAACACAGACTGCGCTGAACAAAGAAGATTGAATAACTGTTCTTTTTGTGAATGATGGCCTTCTGTCAAACAATGTGAAGGATGAAGAGGGTGTAGTGCCAGTGGC
Organism: Philypnodon macrostomus; assembly: GCA_036025475.1. Taxonomy (NCBI): domain Eukaryota; kingdom Metazoa; phylum Chordata; class Actinopteri; order Gobiiformes; family Eleotridae; genus Philypnodon; species Philypnodon macrostomus. The sequence goes on along the minus strand of JAVQKC010152685.1, from coordinate 1,851 downwards.
ATGTTGACATCTGATAGAGCTTAAGTGTAGCAGCTTTTAAGCCCCCTTGTCTGTATCCTGTCCCGGTCATTCAATGTCCTACTTAAGTTCATAGAGATGGGATAGCCAAAAATGACTTCTTATTAGGTCTGTGCAATTAGAAAAATGTAACAATATGATTTTGAATGTGCATTTAAGAAGAAATAGAGGACTTTGGACTCAAGCGTCAAACATTTGGTGTAAATGAAAACATTAAATTACAGCCAAACCAGGACTAAACCAATTATTAAAATAGCCTATCCAAAATTGGTGTACTGATGCACTCCAGAGATCTAAGGCTGCTCGAGGAATGTGCCCTCAATATCCAGGAATTAGATCAGATGGTGCTTTGTTTCCCCAAATATAAAATCAGGTTGGTTTTTTCACCACCCTTTCTCTGTCTACTGCATTCCGAGGGCAGGATTTATTTCAGGATGATTAGCTGAGTATTCTTTTGTCTTGTCAGTCAGTTTTATTCATAAAAATGGTAAATGTGACCATTCCAGAAATGTTGCATAGGTCTATAATCTAAATATATGGTTTATTTAAAATCACTGTATCATAGAAATAATACATCCATATAGGCAAGTATTTGTAAACAAAAAAAACTTGATCTTGTTTGGGACAATCTACCAATGCATGCAGTAATATAATTTAACCAAGATAAAAGAGCAACCCTGTATTACATGTTCCCACACACTGGCTCCAGTGTACAGTAGCTGTGTTGAGGTCTTGTGAATCTCCATGGAACTGGGGTGTGCTTCTTACTTCTGTGGAAATCCAGTGTCCATTTTAATGAGCCACTTAAGAGTGGGTCTTTTACGCCCTGCTCTTGTTTGTTTATCGTTTTTCCCAGTGGGACGTGTTCTGATCCACACAATAACGGAAGCATAATTTGACTAAGCACTTTAAGTGGTGCTCAAATAGGGAACAATCAACATCTGTTGAAAACTGCTATTAAGCTCCCATGACATGCACACAGCCAATGACTAATATACATGTTTGTTTGATGACTTCAATATCTCAATCTAATACTTATTACTGCTTCCACCAGGATTATATTCATTTGTTTATTCTTAGTACCACATTAGAACCAGGACTTAACCCAGACTAAAGCAGGACTAACCCTTAAACCACAGAAAACAGGGCAAATATATTTCCTAATACATATACAACACAAACAACAGGGATCACACCACAAGAAACTGTCTGTAAACCAAATCTACATAGTGACTGGACTGGGACTACACATCAAATTCATGCCCCCTATTGCAGATGGACTAAAACAGCAAGAGAAGCGCTAAGACTTTAATTGTATAAGACTCCTGAATAGTAGTGGCCCCCGTACGACAGTTTGCGAACTATGCTTTAGCATATGGAGGAAGTGGGGTGGGGTAAACAGTTGGAGAGGCATTGTACCCCCTGTGGGCAGTGGTTCCGGGACACTTCAGCTCTTCCTGTGGCTCTTGGCTAGAGCAGGTCTTGATTGTCTGTTTGGAGATGTTTTCAGTAAAAGGAAAGCCAAGCAGAACAGTAGCCTGCTGAAAGGAAGGCCGTCCCCTGGTGTGTTTATGCTCCACAGGTGCCCTGGCCCAAAGAGGACCCAACTCAGTGGACCAACTCTTTACTCTCCATACAGTTATTGGTCCATTTGTTATGCTCTTGTTTTTACCAGGCGTTTCACCCAAAGATCTTCCTTTAAAGCTGTAGTCTGGAGCTTAAGCTCAACTATCTGAGCCTGTTTGTGGGTTACCACTGTGGTCAAACGTTTTTGAAGTGTGGTGGCCCAAACACTCTGATTTGATGTTGCTGTAGAGGCCTGGGGAGGGACTA
>JAVQKC010152677.1:0-29740 GCA_036025475.1 Philypnodon macrostomus | reverse complement strand
ATAATAATAATAAAATAAAATAAATAATAAATATACAAGGTTGAAAATAATTATGCCTGTAAGTAATAAAACAATTTACTATTACTACTGTTACTCTACCTTTTAGCTATTTAGCACTGAAAACAAAAGTTTTCTTAGTACTTTAATATATATATCTCTCTATATATATAGATATATATATATCTATATATATATAGATATAGATATATATATGTGTGTGTGTGTGTGTACATATGTGTGAAGGCAAGACCTGTTTTGAATTTGCTAAAACAAACTCCACCAGAGGCAGAACTTAACAGTACACATTATATGTGTATGTCTTTAGACTTTAATGTATTTTAAACACTAACTTGGTTGAGTCGCATATATTTGATAATTATTAAGCCACTCACCTCTCTGTGAAGGGACCATATTCAGGAAAGAAGCAAAGGAGAAGACCAAATGGAGCTATGCTTCATGTGTGCAGACGTGTTCAAACTTTTAAAGCAGAAAAAATACAATAAATCCCAAACAAGTTCACTTTGACGGTGTCACAGCTCGTCGTTTTAGAGACTCTGATCTGAGTTTGGGCAGTGCTTTGGGAAAATCATCGTCCTACTTTCAGTTAACCATGACTCCCCTCTCTAGGTCATTCTGTAAAGGAGGGGATTATTAGAAGAAGTTTGTTTTTAATTTGATCAAACTGGTCAAGTGAAGGACTTAATTAAAATATAATTAATAAGGGATTATTATTAAGAGAGATTTTACAAAATAATCTTTACAACAGACTTCAACACTGAGTCAATCATTCTGTCAATACATTCAATACGGAAAATAAACAAAGTAAAGCGTTTTGAGGTTGTGCAATAAAAGTAATCTAATTACTATTAAAATTCTGAAATACATTTACAGATGCCTACGTTTCTGCCCCTAAAGCACAGCACATGCACACACCCCTCTCTCCCACTTCTTCATACTTACATCTCACAGGTTGTGGTTCATCGTCTTAATAAAAAATTATTGTTCAGTCCTTAAATGCCAGCGTTCAGGTCCCTGGTGTTTTTAGAAATGGCACCACCTCTTTAAGAGTTCGGACCTGCTGTTGGTTCTACTTTAGTGCCACGTCACAGTCCCACTGCAGCCTGCATGGGCCTGTGTGACCCAGCTTGGCCCGGATAGGAGCGTTTGATGCTCCAGTCCCCATCATACGCCACCATTTAGATATCAAATGAATGACGGAGACACACCTTCTGTGTGACACACACACATATAGCGAGAATTTATAATTAATATATTTTTGTTTAGCACTAAAACTATTTCTGTTGCTTTATGTTGATAATTATTTATAAATATTCTACCAACAGGCAATCTCAGCAGGTATGTGAGATATAATAAGCTCAAATAACACAATGTAACATACAAGAGGAGAATCAATATTAGACAGAATTTCACAACATTATGCGACATTCCCCATATATAAGGATTCCATATAATGATATACATTTTAACTAATTAACCACTTTGAAATAACTATTTTCATAAATAATGGGGGATTATAATTACATTCATAAATACAAAATACAATATGGATTAAAATAAATGATGTTTTGCAGATCAGAAAATGTGAGTAAACGTTAGTGTTTAGTGCATCACAACAAACTGTTCAAACCTCCAGAGGCCAGTACAGCTCTATAATGATTTACAGTACACTTGAGTTTTCTATAGTATTAGCTCACTCCATGTGCAGTAGAAGGTGAAAGAGACGCTGGCTCTTATGGGTTAAGATGCTAGCAGTCATGTGCCTGTCGGCTGCAACAAAAGCCTGCCTATGTAGGGTGCATACAGATGGAGCAAGCTCCTTTGTGTACAGCGTTTCACACGTCAGCCTCAAAGCTGCCAGGTCTGGCTCTTTGGGCCTGGCTACAGGCCTAGCTAGCAGCTTGTAGCACCTGACGCTGGCTTCTCACTTTGCTTTGCCTGGGACCTGGGTGCATCAAGTTCAAAAGATAATGGAGCGGAGGTCCAAATAGCAGGTCATACAGCTCAGCAGGATCAATCCCCACACATATTTAAAAGAATGGCACTGTTGCCAGATGAGCTCAGGGTGACAAATTGACAAACATGTTTTACTTTTTTGGTCAAAAGTTAAATTACATACAGAATACACACTCTTTAGTGCATGCTTGAATCATGTGTAAAGTGTGGTGTATATAGCATCTACATAGTTTTGTGTCCTATTATATATACACTGTGTGTATATTTATGCTACAAGTGCCAAGTCTCCGTGGTGAGATCCTTGTATTGAAGATGCTGTATACACAATGCTCAACACAGCTAATGTTCAGGCACAAGCTTTAAACTAGTACAATTACAAAATGATACAAAATAATAGACTTCCTTGTATCTTAACACAATATTATTTTAACTGTAAGTGTAAATAAAACAGTTACATGAAGAAATCATTTTAGCTGCAGCAGATGTATGCACTACACTAACAAGTCAAGTGGCTGTGACTTGTTGCTTTGATGCTACAATATCAGGACGGATTACTGTGGGTCATTATACCTCTTATACTGTAACAAGAGCAATATATTTCATGGCACACATTTATGCCAGTAATACAAAACATGGAAGCTACCCACAAAAATGGATACTACAAAACCATGCAATACAGACTGAAAAGGCACTCGTCAAAGCACTTGCTTGTGCTGTCTAAGGACCCTTCAGCCGAGCACCCGACTGTTATGACCAGCCTTTTAAATGGAGGACAATCTCTGTACACACCAGGACAGGGACCACACTTACCCTCGATGATATGTGAGCTCAAATCAGCCATAGCTGAGCTGCACAAATACAGGACAATCATTCTTCCAAACTACTGGCTATTAAATGTACACAGAGCAACACTACAAAAAAGATGGTCAGTCAATTGTGATCTATTTTAGGAGCAGGATTTTAAATAAACTTACTTTTTACAAATCTGAAATCTAAAATGTGTATGCTAGTAAAAGCAACTAAAAGAATTTTCAAAATAACAATTTTCATTCACTTTTCTCGTTCTGCATCATCATTGGTCACGTTGATTAAGGATTGTTATAATTAAAGTCAGTGGGACTATGTGAAACAACCTCCCTCTCATGGACTATTATATTATACACATTGTATGTTAATTAAACTTTTGTCTGTACAGACTGAAGTTTTCTCAGCCAGCTTCCTGCTGTCACAGACATGTCCCCGAACACACAAAGACACTTACATATATGTATATACATCACATGCTTCAGTTACATACAACTAGGACAAGCTGGGTGGGTGTCTGAAAACCATAGTGAGAGCAGACAAGAGATGGGGAGAAAAAAGGGACCCTAGCATGTTAGTTTTCTGCCAGGGAGTCCCTATTGACCTGTTAAACCTTTGTGACTGGAACAAATGCAAATGGCGCTGACTTGTTCACACAAAATACTAAAGGCCCATTCAAATGAGGCCCCGGGCCACAATGGTGCAGTGGCCGAGTGCTCTGTGGAGGTAGGAGAGCCCCCAGTCTGAGAGAAAGAGATTCTTTAAACCTCTACACACTTCATACGGGACAGTCTGCTGAAGAGCAACCATCCACCCTGATTACTTCTCCTTTATGAACACAGACACATACATGTGGGATAATGTTACCTAAGCCCTCTCCTTAGTGCCCACTTAGTAAATCACAATAACTGTTACCCTGCCCTCGACTTCACCCAATAATTACCGTATATATATAAGACTTTGAAATCAGATGCAGGCAGACTTGAACTGTGACAATCAACAGGTGTAACTCTAGTCACACTTGATGATCAGAAACATCTAAGCCACCTGGCTTTCATGATGTAGACAAATGAATATACCCCTGTTACAGGTACACTACACAAATTACTATACTATTACTAAATGGCCCAATTAAAATAAAAAATTTTCTTGATTGTTAAAACAAACAGGCTCAAGGCATAAACAGAAATATCAAAAATCAATCCAAATAAAATGTCAACTAAAATTTGACAATTACTAAAAAAAAATGGTTAGTGAAAGGAACATTATGTACTAAGCAGTAATTACTACGACAAGCCCAACTATGGCTACACATAAACTAGTTTTAATATTGTTGTCCAAGTTGGTTTAAAGATACACCTGTGTATGAGTGTGTGTGTTTTTTGTATTTTTTAACAGTGGAAGTATATACGACACATAGTGTTTAAGATAATTGGCTTTGGTTAAAACGTAAAAAAATCTAAGTAAAATGCAACTTTGAACAGTCTATGCGTCTTGTTCATGTACATAAAATTGCTGAAAATTGTATACACTACAGGTCCATAAATAACAATTAATTGCATAACTAATATAATATATCATATTTTTTTTAACTAATAAAAGCTATGCTCTGAGTTGGTCTCAAAAGGATGTATCCACTCAAAGTTCATGTCCAAGCTTTGGTAGTGCTGTTGTGGTGATGGTGTACAGCGGGACACCTGCAGAGGTCACACGTGAGCTAAATCTCCACTCAGTTATGAGCAGAGGAAGTGGAGAGCCGCTACAGAGAGGCACTGAAAAATGACAAACTACAAACTGTGGCCAAACTGCATAAAATGAAAATACTTTATACCAGCTGCAGTAGTCTGTGAATGAGGGCAATGTGTGGTTAATCGGATACTAAGGATAGTATAACAAGTACAGACAGGCTATGATTGTTCTATTGTGATTCAGTAAATCTGTGTTGGGACCTTGAATCTACTGAATTGTGTTTAAAATACTATTTCACTACATTTTATTGACTGACCATGTTGTAGACACTGATCAGAAGCCAAACCTGAACTCTAATCATTGCTCATATGACAACTGCACTGTTAAGATTTTCTGAACCACAATGCTTCCAAATTTAGTAAATGTGAAATAATAATATAATAATAATATAATATAAAGAGAAAGTGTCTCAAATGTCTTAACACAAACAGGCTTCAGTGCAGCCAGTACAGTTTGAGACATCTATTTTTTCTCTGAGCAGTTCTTATGAACTCGTTGACCCTGCCCAACAGTGACATCATGCTTTACACATGCAGTTCAAAGATATGTGAACTACAGTACTCCCGAGACTCGCAAAAGTTTCACCTGCACTAAAAAGGCCTCAGTATCAACAAACATAAAATATTCAATCACAACCATGTCAATTACTATTGTTAAAAGATTAAATGATTTAACCCCCTCATTTACAGCAAGATTTTAGGTTTCATCTCTCATGTCTTGTATTGATTTCAACAGGTTGGTCAGCCAACCATGATCCAACTTATTTACTTGTATATGGTATATTTGACTTTCTATAACAATCATTATAATGTAATATCATGTGATATGATTTTTGTCAAAACATGTTCTTGACTTTTCCACCTGTACAAAATGTGCATACATAAATGTCCACATTAACAAGTAGAATGTAATCAATGTATTGTGTGTATGGAAAATTAGATGTACACCGAAAAGTGAGATAATTGTTGCTTTATCAACATTGACACTGGTAGGTAGGCTGACGAACAGTGCCCTCAAGAATTATTGGCACCCTTGGTAAGCATGAGCAAACAAGGCTGTACAAAATATTTTCACGATCTATCCTTTTGAAAATATAAATATTTACAAAAATATTCTACTTACATTGAAAAAAGAACTAATTCCCAAAACAGAAACTGTTTTTTAAAGAAAAAGATATGCTTAGTTTGTGTGTGTCACACTTATTGGCACCCCTATGAATTCACGTGAACAAAATGGTTTATCCCCACTAATTGTGTATGTTTTTTGGTTACTTGGTTAATTGGGTTCTATGATCAGACAAAACCAAAAAATATTTTTTGCTAACAAACACCAGAGGTGAGCTTGATGGACATGTCTAGGGACCTGGAACTGGGCATCTTGTTAAATATGAATGGCGTCATGAACGGAACTTTTGACGCACATCTAGAACTAGTGGTGTGCGATATGGCAATATAAATGTATGACAATCTGCTAATCTAGTAAGATTGCTGAATTGTTATACAGTGCATTAATTTATGCTCTGCTCTTCAGCGTCATTTTTACTGTAACAATGCCAGTGTTCATCAGTGTTCTTTGGTCTTATCCATTGTGGTGAATAAGATAGTTCGGTCATTTTTATACCCCTGTAAATTAAAAAGCCATGATTTCATGTTCCTACTTACTCAGGGGTACTAAACATATAAATCAAAACATTGAAAACATTGGCAATCAAGTAAAAAAATATTTGTTCATATAAATCTACTGGGGTGTCAATACACAAATTTAAGAAAATATATTTTTGTTTGTAAAACAAAAAAACTGTTTTAGGTTTAGGAGTTTCAAAATTTCAAAAGGATAATCATGACAATTTTTACAGCCTTGCTTTCTTGTGTTTACCAAGGGTGCCAATAATTCTGGAGGGCAATGTATATTAATTAATCATTAGTACAAATATTTGGGAGAAAAATAGTGGTAGAAATTTCTACACAATTTTTCATTTCTTTAAATAATAACTTTGAATTCATCAATCTTCTTCATTTTCTGTGTCTTTAATATAAGACAATTATCCACCAGCAACTGAATTTCAGGCTCAGTATGCTCACCTCGTGTTTAGATGGTGTGTCTCTTCTTGTTCTGTTCAGCGTTGTACTCTGTAACAAACACAAAACATTCAGTGAGTATGGTGCAGATTATCCATTAATAACAATGTGTTACAAGAGTTGTAGCAGCACGTCTCCCACACTGTACTGACACCAGCTGAGGACAGGACATTCTCTCCACATACTGTGCTGTTTCAAGGCTTTTAACCTGAAGAAGGGGATTTATGTGTTGTGTTCTACTGTTAACAAGTTGATACTGTTTAGTTTCTAGATTGTTAGATATATTCATTTTTGTTATATATGTGTTTTTAAAGCTAAAGTTTTGACCTATTTAAAATGCAAATTTAATAACCACCAGACCGCAGAAAAAAAGAAAAATATATATATTAATTCTCAAAAATGCAATATATTGGTAATTGTGCCATAATTCATTGCTTAAAAAGAGTTACAAAGCAGGGTGTGTTTTTTACCTTAAAGGCCAAAATTGTAAGATAACTAGGCCCACATTGCCATCAGTGTATATCGGCAAAATGGCCCCATACGTCTGCCACTATTGCTATGTCACCAAATGGCACCTTAATCATACATTGTTTTGCGTGATTTCTAAGGGTTTTTACATCGTTAACAAGCAATGACGAGGCCCCACCCCAAAACCATGACAAACATGGTTTTAGGCAAATTTTGTACATTTCCCAAAAACTACATTCTTCTTTCAGTCTATAGGGGGCGCTATAGAGATAACTGCCATCATATTGGTCCGATGTGTTCAGGCTTATGAAAAGCTTATGATGTGCTGCATTTCTGGTTTGCATAGCTTTTACTGCTGTACGGCTGTAGGCTTTTTACTTTTATTAAAAAGTGCAAGAACTTTATTGTCTTTATTTTTGCGTTTATGTGTCAGCCAACTTAAAGTGCATATGACAGAGTCTATAGTTTTCAAAATTCATAATTTACCTGCATTGATAATACTCATCTAAAGGATAAATGTTCATTTTAAAAAACAGATTAGCTGAAATTCTGAAAGTGTATTTCTCAAACTGGCATCATTGTTCTACATCATGTGACTATGACATCAAAGATGCAACTCCCTAGATGCAACCATTTCATGTGGTCCCTAAATGCAAACTTTGTTACATACAATGCACATCATCTAGTGAATACTTTGTCTGCAGCATTGACCACACATCTGCGAGTAAATTTAGGCTATACATAACAGTTGTATTCACTTTCACTAACTTATGCGCAGGCTGATAATTAGTATTTTCGGTCCAGACATACGTAATGCAATTTGTTCTTTAAACATGGGCCTGATAGTTGGCGTTAAAGCCCGGACTCTTAAGACACTGACGACAAAATAAAAGTCTAGTGGAAACTCTGATTAAAGCTTCTGTGCATCGGATTGGCACAGTCAAACTTATTATGACATCTGAGTTACTACCCAGTTATTCCAGGTACACTCATTAATACATACATGTAATAATGAACTATCAAACTAGTAACAACATGCTGACCAGAATAACTTCAAAATTTGTCATAATGTTAATGTTTGTTGCAAATGTACATATGAAATAGTACATACAACATAACACATGCTGCATTAGTATCAAACATAATAAAATATAATCATTTAAATGAAACCTTTTTACTTAATACTTTTGGGACCTGGTTAGATTTGAGAACTTGAACATGGAAAAAGGGACAACTCAGGAATTAAAGTTATGTTGATCTAGATGAGTTCTGTTGCAGATGTGCAACCAGCAGAGCCAAAGTTGTAGAAAACAACTTAAATCTTTCAACCCATTGTTTGTGGGGAACAATCATATGAGGAAAATTTATGGTTTTGGGACAAACAAAACACTTTTGGGTTTGTGGCCCGCACTGATGGCACAGTTTGTAAAAAGTCCAAAAACAGACACTGAACAGAGCATTCGCAAATTAGTGCTTTTGTTGTCAGAATTAAGACTACAAATTATAATACGGTTTGTAGACAAAAAAACAGCAATACAGAAATACCTGCTGTGATGTTAAGATTGATTTATGTGTATTATTTGTATGACAACATTGGCTAGTTTATGCAATGTTGCAATGGACAGTAGGCATACAGACGGTAGAAGTATGCAGTGTGTTAAAATATTGATGTTAGTTTGATATGTTGTATAATGCAAATGACGATCAATATTAGCTAAATAGTTTATAGATTTAGCTGACACCTAGTTTATATAGTAGACATATAGTTTCAGGTTTAGCTGACACCTGTACTAAGTAGAGCATGAACCTCCAGCAGATTACTCTAGAATCAAATATTCCTTGCGTATAACAGGTATAGACGTTATTTTGTAGTTGCTGTTTTTTACAGTATTTATTAATGGTTCGCGTCATTGTTATGTGGCAGGTAATTAGAGTTGCATAACAACATACTGTAAAAGTATTTCACAGTATCATAATGCTTACAACAGAATAATCCTCTTTTACATCATAGGTTATTAGTTCTTTAAATTAGTTAATTGGCCAGTTGTTACATTTACAATAAACCGTGATGCAACCAAATGTGAGAGTGACACCAGAAATGTATTTTTAACAATAGTAAAAACTGCACAGAGAAGGTCAAACTCTTTCCAAACCAAGAAATGAATGTCAAAGGAAACAATTAAATACTGCAGTTTCCATTCTCATCCCAAAGATACTGCCTATTGCGTATTATCTTGATATCACACAGCCTTACTAATAATCTGTCCCCCAAAATATTTAGTTTTGATTGGAGTGCAGGAATAGTGAATTCCTATAAAAATGAAACATGATGCTATCACCTACAGAAATAGCTTTGGGCATCTTTGTAAAAAGTGAGAAGTTTATTATAAAAAGTCCCTTGTGGTCTGAATGTTATCTCAAGATGCCATTATTGTAGCCTGTACTCTAAAGTTGTTTATTGTATGCTTCTTACTTTGTGCTTTTTGGTCCTGTTTTTGCCCTGTGCTGTCCTGTCTCTGTGTTTAGGGCAATAAACATTCAATTCATTCAGTTCCTAAGCTCAATGTGCTACTTCTAGTCAAAATGGTTGGACACGTGCGCCACTAAATAGTAAAGGATTACTGCAGCATTTTAACATCCAAAAGGTTGCCTACTTCATCTTTAACTGGGTCGTACACTAAGCGTGTGGCTCGTGAAGATTGTTAGCTCCTAAATTTGAAGTGGACTGTTTTTTGCAGTGGCCTTGCTCAAACTAAACAGGAAGAAAAGAGCACTGTTTCATTAGCTTTTGGTCCCTTTTTCTCCTCTCCCCCTCCCCATCTTTTCTCATGAACTCTCCATAAACCCACCATTTCTTGCAGACATATTTGTCCATCCAAGATCAGTAAAACTAAAACAAAAACGATAGAGAAACCGCTGATCCGATAAGGTACAGAAGAGGCATGAAAGAGTACAGACGGCGAGAAGAATACAGAGGAGTGACAGATTGCAAAGAGCTGAATCACTGCAGCAGCTCCATCTTTTCTCTCTCTCTCTCTCTCTCTCTCTCTCTCTCTCTTGCTCTCTCTCTTGCTCTCTCTCTCTCTCTCTCTCTCTCTCTCTCTCTCTCCAATGATTCAGAGTGGAAAGAAAAGGCCTATTTCTTGTCCTTAGTTGAACTCCACATCAGCTTCCTGTTAGAAAGGCACAGAGGAAACACCCAGAGCAACACGCGCGTGCACACACACTTAAGCACAAGTAAAAAATGCACAACTGAGGAAGGCCTTCACCAGTGGATTCGACACTGGCACCGAAATTAGGTCAAGCACTTAAATGCCTCGAACAGAGATGAGCTGCACAGAGAATTGAAACATATTTGATGGGACGGCTAAGAAAACATACAAAGTTGCCGAATGACGCTTGCCGCAGTGGGGCGACACACCAGTAGAAGTGTGTTACATTTGAAATTCATGACTTGCCATACCAGTCAAATGTCAAAATGAAAAACATATGCTGTCAGGTGTCAACTGCCCCTAAAGCACTATGTTGTGTAGATTAAAAAGGTGCGCGATGATGTACAATGTGTGCTAAAAAGTCATTCATCCAGTGCTTGTGTGTATGCACGCCCCAGATGACCTGATAAGGGAGTGGCATGAGTCTATGTGCACCTTGTCAACAGTGGAAGGAATAGCTGTGCGCAGCTAAAATCCACCACCTCACTGTCCCCTGCCGCCTCCCACCCTCTGACCTGAAATGCCCTTAAAGAAACAACACACCACATTGCCATCGCATCCAATCAACTATTCATAGAAAAGGGTGGATTGCACTCAGCCCCGTCTTTGCCGTTTAGGGTTTCAATCAATTGCGTGAGATATGAGGGAAAGGGGAGTGGGAATAAGGGGATGAGTCTGGACTGAAAGCATTTGGGAGATAGTTATTGTGGATATAGTGTCTTTTACATTGACCAGTTCGCGCAGGCCAATTTTAGATGATATGCTCACTAAGGCTCGCTTTGTAGCCAAGTGTTTCACCACACCTCGATCTCACAGCAAAATAATAACGCTCGATCCATTGTCTGACGGCCACCTGTGATTCAGCTATATCTGCTCTATTATCTTCAAAACACATTTTACTTTCCGTGCAGTGCTTAATAAACATATTAGGGGAAAGAACACAATATCGCAAAGAAAAGCATGTGACTACACTACCAATAAAAGGTCACACTGACCTCATCCTACGGCTACGGCTCGGCGTTTGATAGAGAACAAATAGGCAAAAAGAGAAGATGATAATGTGGTGCACTCTGATATGACAGGAAGACCTAAATACAATTTTCAAATATTTCGGAACGACAATAGATCAAGATGAAGACATGAATAAAGAACATTTTAAACCTCTGCGCTTGTGCAGCTTTCCTTTTAAACTTGACTGACTAATAAGTGTTGTCTGTTGCATAGTTTGTATTAAGCTTCCAGATTTTAAGTGATCTCAACATGGCTCAAACATTTTATAGTAAGGATAATTAACATGTCATTAAACACACAGAACTTTAGTCAATGTCCTAATTAGCATTATTCTGAACACATTTTATGTTGTTTAGTTTTACTTTCTAGGGCAACTCTTCTATTTTGTTCTGTTGGTCCTGGTCTAATTTAATGTTACAAACTAACTTACTATAAACTATTTATTATAAAATAAATCTACTTCTAATTTGTGTCTTAATACACTAATAATGATTTGATCAAACGCTGAAATCTTTTGTTCCTGAAGACGAACTTGAGATATGACACACACTATCTAAAATGGCGTTAGACTTTGGGCTTCTACAAAATGTATCTGTGTCCTTTATGGTGTTAGATAAAAAATAAAATGTATATCCCACTTAAACAAAACTTACAACAACTATGACTACACGAGTGCCTAGCAAACTAACTGCCTTTGACAACAGATATCACACAATACCACAAAATCTGTGAATTAATTTCTAAGAAAAACTTCTGAAGAAAGCCACAGTGAGACTGAGGGGAAACCGCACAGCTCTACATATATTCCCATGTCTCTACATAATTCAATCTCAGACGCACATTTTCTAATTAAGTGCACATTTTGTAAAATCCTATAAATTGCTGGGTGTCTTCCCTGGATTGACGTGCTCAGCGTCCCAGTCCTATCTCTGCTTGCATCAGGAACAACAAAGAGAAAGATTATGCCTTCACGAAACTAGGGCACGTAAAAGCGACCTCCTTTTATCCATTGCGAGCCATTGTACTGCCCCAAAGCTCAATATTTACCCAAAAAACAACATCTGCGTGACTTGTTCTCTTTTATGTCTGGTTGGTATTTCTTGTTAAAGGCATGTAATAAAGTTTGGACAGTGAAAGCATTGTGTCCACTGCAAATACATGCGATGTTGTTTTTAAAACGGACATGCAAAGTGGGTCATTTAGGACTACCTACCAACAGTGATCAAGTTTAAGTCGAATCGATCTCTTTCTGCGGGGTGTCTAACTCCAGTCCGCGGGGTTTTGTATTTCCTAGACGGCGCCTCTCTTCTTTTGTCTGCTCTCAAAAACAACAGAAAATACAAGCCACACGGTGACATTAGCAAGCTGACGACGTGGGAAATGTCCTAAACGTTGTTGGATTTGTAGATAGTCAGGTTTAAGCCGCTAGCAGACCTTCAAAAGCCGCTTCCTCCTCTGTGTGTGTCTCGCTCTGTGGCCGACCATCAGCAGAGTTCAATGGGTACACGGAGCAGACTGCACCGCCGCCGCTGAACCAGATGCGTCAAGTTCAGCTGAGGTGAAGCCTGTTATACAACCAACCAGCCCGGGAGTGCAGATCGCAGTACCGTGGAGCTTTGTTTCATATCTGCTAACAGCATACGGACATGCACATCATAATAAAAAAGTACACAAAGAACCATGCTTTGCTGGAAACATTACTGAAACGCAGTCTGCCTCTCCCCACACTGCCCCCACCTAGAGTCTGGGGCACATTTTTATTTGCAAACGTTCCGTGTGACGGCTGAATCCACGCTACTTTTTAAGTTTAATTATAATCATCACAGTGCTGCACTTAGTATTAAAAAACATACAAAATAAATTATGAAATGATTTAAAACATGCAGTTTAACCCCAAAAGCGCTCTGACAAAGTTAAAATTGGGCTGTTGATTAACTGTTAGCTCTCCCTCCTGTAATGTAATTTTAAACAAACCATTGAAAAAAAAACTAAAGTTACATTGAAATTTACCTCTGTTGTAAAACAAAAAAACAAACAACAACAAAAAACAACAAAGTGACAAAGCTGTTTAAATGTATCTTTGCCTTGTCAGTGCTCGGGCGGCTAGCCACCGACACATATTAAGCTAACTATTTCCAAATGTTAGCTAGTCAACACGTTTACCTTTTCTGCTGACTAACTTCTAATAACGTGCAAATTTAAATAAACATTTAGCAGACCTGTATGCCCGGGTTAATGAGCAAATGAGCCTTTCTCCCCTGTAAGTTCACAGAGGTCCTAGTTACCCTTGTGATTTGGTTTTATCTGCACAGGTGACTTTCAGACAAGCCCGGACTTGTTGAATCCCCCGATTTGCTTCAGACATTTTATTGATAATTCTGCTCTATCAGCTCTTCAGACGAGATCACTCCGTCCAGGGTTTAAAAAGTCTGAAACAAACAAAGCACATGTCTTTTATTCTCACACTCTGGGGTAAAACACATTTTTAATTTTTAGTCATTTATTCACTATATTTTATATAAAAACGGCAATTAAAAATATGGTAGGCAGTGTCCTCCTGAAATAGAGGGAAGGGTATAAAAAACAAAAGCACATTTAGGTTAACCTAATGTAACCTAATGTAACACACTAACCTAAAAAGCCAAAGGAAATTCTGCACATACATTTGACAGATGAGATAAAAAAAAATAAATAAAAAAAGATTAAGTTTAAATTAACAAAAAAATAACAAAAAAATCTGGTACAAATACAGATTTTTTTTTTACACAAAAAGACCATAGAGGGACTAAAAAAATAATAAAATAAAAAAATCTTTACCAGAAAAGTAATATCTTTTTGTGTCTAATCAAGTAATAAAATGTAAATTGGCTACGTACTAATACTTAACCTTTGTGTTTGGATCAATAGACTATCTCTTCGTTAGCCACATCATCATCTAAAAATAAATGGCCTTTAGGCTACATGTTAATTGAAAATTAAATTAATGGACTGATCATGAATATATATTGTGGAAAAAGTAGGAAAATATGGCGAAGCATACAGACTGAAAGAACCAACGTTATTTTGTGAGCTCTGAGCACTAGTCAAAGCCGGGTCATTCAGTTGACTTACACAACAGAGTCTGTGTATCGAGTGGATGGTAAATCAGTATTGACCAGTGATATTACATGTGCACTTAGTGACTGTGGAGTGTGTACGCTTCAGCACGTCTGTTTCCACAACACAGAAAGAGGCACTGGGGATTATTTCAGTACATGTACCTGTGAGAATGTGCACAGTGCAGTCCATGCTCAGCGGCATACAGGGGGCTGAGCAGGTATAGCCTATAGATTAAATCAAGGGGATTAAAAGGTGAAGCAGGTTCATGACGGAGCTTTTACCTCATTTGACTTTAGACAAACAAAACACACTTATTAAAGATGCTCGTTTCTAATGTTTTAATGTCATTATTTATTGTCAAAATCTATACTGGATCATATATGTGTCTGAATGCACATTTTGGGAAATTATGATTTGATCCTATCTGATACTGTAGCCTGTAAATGGGTTACAAGAAACTTTGATGGGTAAAACTTTAAGTCTCAGTGATATGGAAAGATGACAATAATTTTATTTCAATGTAAAGCTAAACAAAGTGTTTTAAAAAGTGGCTGAAAGGAAGAATACCTGTCGTTTATCTTATCCAGGAACAAATAGAACTGTGAGTTTTGAAATTTTATTAATTGGGCTATTAGTATGTATTTACCTATATAGTATTTAATTTAACAGGTTAACAGTTTAATACATGGCTTCATATTTTTATTTTTGCTTCATAGCCATAATGGGACCTGCCATAAAACAAGTGCCTATATCTTCAAGATGTTATTTCTTGTTGATGTTTTGATGATCACTCAAAGTTAGTGGGGAGTCCCAAACATTTTTTAAAAATCGGAATGTTCTTGAAATAAGTACTTTTTGCTATAAATCACGTTTGACATTTTGAACTCTTACAATACGCACAGGGAAATATGGAGCTAGAGCTAATTTATCATTTTTTTGGCCAGTGAAGACAAAGCTTGAATTTAGCCACACCAGATCTTTTTAGGCTTAGTCAGCTAAGACATTGTTCGACCAAACGTCCGCAGCCACGAGGAGTACAAGGAGGCAGAGGAGACAAGGCGAGGAGGTGTGTAAAATGGAGGCGGAGCTTTTGAAAAGGGCCAAACTCTCAACATGGACACCACCAACTCCTTCCCTCCTCATAGACTGCCCTCGGCTGCAGTGCGGTGCCACACCCCATCAAGCAGCCTAAAAACAGTTGATCAGGCACAGAAAAACACCAATGACCTTTTCTTCTTCAAAAACTCAGTCAGTAAATGATAACCTGAACAGCACCCTACAAGAAGTGTTTCTACTGAAATATAATGTGCATACTTAGCGTCAACCCACTGTAAGGTCACAGAAAAGTCAACTACAACTTGTTACTTTTTCAGAATATTTCTGGTTGGAATGCATTCAGTAATTGTTAATAAAGTTTTGTTTAGACAGTTAAGGTTGGTTGAGTGTGCATGTTTTTACAGCTAAAGCCCGAGCTTGCAGGAGGTCTATATAGGTCAATCGTATTTACATAGACACTAAAATGTAAATCTCCACACAACATTTAAACACTAAAGTAAGTGAGCATACATGTATTACATTTTTGAAAGGTATTTTACATTTTATATTCTATATATATGTCATTGTCATGGTGTGTTTGGTATTTGCTGGAGAGGTTATTGACTCATGGCTGCCACATCATTGTCTGTCTGTCCCTAGCCAGCAGATGAAACAGAGGTAGATTTTCCTCCACTGTCTTGTAAAGTGCATGCATATATACAGTGGTGTCTGTCTGAGCACCTGTGTGGGCGTTATCAACAGCCAGTGATTGTACAGTATGTTGCGGATTGGTTGCCAGCGGTAACAGGTCAATAATTACCCAGAAGGCCATGGGTGTCCTCAGGCCCAGGTCATAAGCACTTCCCCATGAGAGCGAGGAACAACAGAATGCTGCAGCTGCCTATGTAACTCTAGGCCTGTGCCCTTATTCAGAGCCTTATCTTTGCAAAAGTCTATTGTGTTTGAAAAAGAAGCGCTGCTATTTATTAAGATGGACTCAAAATGTGATATTGTTGTTGTTACTGTCAACATGTATATTGGTAGTTTCTGTCAGTGGAATAAATGAGTTCAAGTTCATATAAAAAGTGGTATATCTGAAATTGTGCCAGAACTTCAAACATAAATTCACTACTTCTGGGCTTATGTTTTGCTTAGGGAAACTCTAGAACTATATTGTAAATATGAATGATACAATACTGAGAGGAAAAACCGCCTGAATGCCCTTTAGTTTGGGGCTCTTTCCCACAGGTTGTCTCACTTATTAGTTGCTTTCCTGCACTGGCCCAAAAGCACAATCCCTCTCAGTCTCACTCAAACACAAAACAATGCCAGGAATTGCTGCATTTGTGCTGCACCAACATTAGGCACATCCAACTACCTAATTCATTCAGTTTCTCCTTCTGCCGTGCCAGTGCAGTTGGCCTGAATGGACACAGGTGGGGGCAGAGGAAGCC
Organism: Philypnodon macrostomus; assembly: GCA_036025475.1. Taxonomy (NCBI): domain Eukaryota; kingdom Metazoa; phylum Chordata; class Actinopteri; order Gobiiformes; family Eleotridae; genus Philypnodon; species Philypnodon macrostomus. The sequence goes on along the minus strand of JAVQKC010152677.1, from coordinate 12,856 downwards.
GGGGAAGTTTGAATTCAAGTTTACAAACTGGTCACAAAGTTTTAACGGTCCGAGAGATGGATGTTTTCCTAAACATTATAATGGGACCAATATTTCAAAAATTAGGCTGAGTTTTCTGGGCTGTTGTGTCATAATGGCCATTTTTCTGTTTGTATTTTACAGTACCAATCAAAGAGACCACGTAAGTGAATCTTTCGAGTATCTGTGGAGATTTAAGCCTTCATCTTTATTATTAAAGTCCCATTCACTTGCTTATAAGGGCAATTGGTCACGCGGCACCCAAATGCCTAAAAATTACCCAAGTGGTACTGAGCTATTGAGATATTTCACATTTTATTCCGAAAACTGAATCACAAATAAATATTGGCAGAGCATTCAAACATTGTTTACAGTGATGGAGATAATTGTGGGGTGGCATGGTGGCTTGACTTGAGGTTTTGCCTTATGATATATGTATGTATAGTATTTGTCCATTTTTACTTCTCTTGATCATTCCCAATAACACCCCATTTTCTAAAAAATATTTTCTGTTTTTTGCTTTTTTAACATTAGGCATCTTAAACAAAATTTCCCATTACCCACTTTTGGCTAGCCTGGCAAGCCAGACTTTCCGCTGTACCAGTTTTGAGTCTGGTGACTCATTCGCATCAATTGATTTCTCGGGCTGAGCGTACATGGAGATACCAATAAACGTAGCATTGAAACAACGTGTGTAAAAAAGAGAAACAAATGGCCTGTGTCATTTTTGCTGTAAAAACGTATAGCAGAACAAAACTCTCATACTCCAGAACGCCATCTTGAATGTTTTGGAGAAGGGATATGAGGCAACGCACGACGCAAGCGTCACTGCAGCTCAACCAATCAGGTTGCCAGGAGAATTTTGTATCGTGGGGAAGTCTCTGCCAATGGGAGGGTCACCAGACTGAGTTGCACTGTATAGAATATACAGAGAACTTGCTAATGGCTTGCCAGGCTAACTTTTGGCAGCCTGGCCCAGTGTTTAAGAACCACATAGTTATAATATAGTATTATATATAGAGCATACATGCTTGGGAGAATGGTATAATGTCCTTGTGGTGGTCCGTGCAGAGCTACAACAGCAGCCGCCCTGACCCCCCACTTTGCGCATGAGGCTGACTATATCTTTAGCACGACACAGCACAAATTACTGGATTGTGTGTCTCTGTCCCAATGGTCCCATCTTCAAACTCTTTCTCTTTCCCACTGTCTTTTTTCTGGATGTCCACAAACGGCTATTGTCACGGCTGACCATGGGAACAACAGGGGGTTTTATGCTATGGCCTGTCCGGGGACGGGAGGGTGAACTTCAGCAAGGACTGCACTAAGTAAATTATAGCTCCAATGGCCTGTGGGGTTTGGAGAGGCTACACTTTTGAGAGGTTTTTTTGTCTGTGATCTGTTTGTTAGTTACATTATGTTATGATTATGTTAGTAAAGGAAGTGGGGACTGACTGGTAGTAGAGACAAATCAAACAGCAACACTAGGTCATACTTTATGGACAGCAAACCAATCCACATTATGGCATTGTTTAAAGCTTGTTCATTCACCCAATTATTCCTCTTACACAAATTTTGGGTGGCTGGTGCCTAGGTCAGCAACTATTGGCCTTAGGCGGGGTGCATTCTTGACAATGGAGTTAGACATGGAGCACACACAGAGAATAAAAAGACCGTTCACTTGCATTCGGTCAATAGGTGCAATTACATTTTTAGGTCTTAGGACACTTGTGCCAGTCTCAAAATCAAACTCACACCCTCCTTGCTGAGAGGCGGACCCCCCTTTTCTGGTCATTACTTTGTGAAATCTACAAACTATGACATCCACTAACAATTAGCTTCTATCTAGATTATAAAAAAAACAAATGCTTTAACTCTAGGGATCACAAAAAGTAGTAAACTGTGTGACTTTGGTGCATTGCCAGAGCCCTGCTCCATCTTTCCCTCATTACCTCTTCTCTCACAAAGCCCCGCCTCATGTCCACTGTCCCGCGCTCAGATGGCCCCACCCTCACCCTATCCCCTTTCTAATGACATCATCTGCACATCTGTCGTCCCAACAGGGTGCTATAGTGACACAGGCTGGCCGCAAAACTACACAGCGCCCAGGCTCACTTTGAGTATAATCGCCAACATTTGCTTTGAATTAGACTTTTTACTATTGCTCTTTAGAGGGCTATTCTCTATTGTCTTCAGCAGTGGTTCTTAAGCTGTGGATTAGTTTATATCGCTCAATGATTTTGTTTAATATAGAGCCTTCTTTAGTCATTTTCCAACAAGGGTTTAGTCCTGGTTTCGTCCATGGTTAAGATCTGATTTAGACTGGTTTAGTTGGGGTTTGGATTTGACTGAGACCTGGTGCTACATCATCGGCACTATCAATAAAATAGTCATGGATGTACCCCACCTAAGGCCTGTAGCTGCTAGGATAGACTGTGATGACCTGTGCCCCCTAAGAAGTGAAAAAGATGAACGAATAAGTGAGTAAGTTAACCACAAAACTGTACACCCTAATAAATAACGCAGTACAATCAATACTTAAAGATATTGATTTAAGATAAGAACTGGTGCAACACACTAAATAGCACTGTGTATAGAACAGTGAGTTGCATAGTAAAAACAAATATTGATGCATTTAATTGAGTGAGACAAAACTACACAACATTAGTTATTGTTTACTAACATTGCTTTATAGTTGATCTTCATATTTCTAGTTGCTTTCAATATTGACTGCAGTGATAGATAATATAGCTTCATACTAGACTACATGTCACTATTTCTAACGTATAAAGGCACATACACTGAAGCAGAGGTGACTTTTACTGAGATTTTTGTCCACTTTTGGTCATTTGAGCAACTACAGTCTGCTAAAAACAGTTAAGAGGCTGTGTGGGTATACTAAGTGTCGTATACTAGAGCGTGGAACAATATTTAACTACAAACTTAAATACAAACTGCAAATAATATCTTAATATAATTATTGCAGCAAAAACTATACTATGACTACTGCTGCTACTGCTCTCCAGATATGGTTATGCAATCAAGCAAATTATTTTGGATTATTATCATTATCATTATTATTATATTTTATTTATAAATTGTACATCTGAAAGTAGTTTGAATGCATTATATTTTTAAGACTATCTGAATATTATAAGGAGATTAAATATTCTAATTCTTGGTGACTCACTGCTGGAACAACTACTAGAAATTCAAAAACTTATTTTTTAAGATTAAGTAAGGTTTATAATAAAAACTATAAAAAAAACTAAAAAATGTCTTAAGCTTTAAGTCTTCGGAGACACTGGTGCAGGAGCACTTACACAATAGTTTACTCATTCGTGATCATTTTATTGATCTCTCTATATCTACTTAAGCAGAAGAAAAATAAAGAAATATTATTGACATATTTACCTCATCATACACTTTCCTTTGATTTACAAATCTAAAAGTTTGAGTTTGAGTCAACATTAATTTTTTCCTCTCTAAGCAGTCTCTTGCACTCATGCGTCTGAAATGAAGGTGCAGGCAGTGACTGGTCTTTTTACTTTTTACTAAAGCCACAATTGGAATCCTGCTCCTCTATGCTTCACTCAAAACCTTACACAGGTACAGAAAAGTCAAGTGAGGTTTCCTAAGTACTAGAAAGGAATTTGTTCTAGGAATCGTTATATACACAAGACAGCAAATAAACAAAAGACATTCCATATTGAGCACTGCCATGATAAGGGCATGATATAAAGCGAAATCCACTAAAAGATACACAAATTATAGTTAAGATAAAACAGTGTGGCAGAAAAAGAAAATGTATAAAGAAGAGATATGACCAGTGTGCACGTTCATAATTATAGTAGAAATTTGGAGAATATACAACATGTAAAGTGTGAAGTCTAGAGGTGAAGAGCTGAAACGTATTAAATGACCAGGCAAAACACTATAGGGTATTTTTTTTTTTCATGCAGTGGTCAATTTAGGTTACAATAAAGCAAAGAAAATGTGCAAATTAAATTGTGAAGGTTTTATCAAAGAACTTCAAAGAACTAAAAACATGTAAGCAAAAAAATTGGGTCTTCCTGTAGTTGAAGCTTAAATATTGTTTTAATGTCATAAAATTATGAAAGTGATTTTAAAGTAAATCTAATGGCCACAGATAATAATTTAGAGAAATAAATATGGTTCTGTAAAATGTGTGTCACAATAAAATTATCAGGTATAAAACTATGGACTACAAGCAAAAAACTGCAATACAAAAGTAAAAAATATTGCTGTTTTCTGCATCTGCTTGGTCATTTTGATGTATTGATGGCATTGGTTTGAAGACTGCAGCCTGCCCGTCTCCATAAGACACTAACTCTGTGTCTCTTTGTAATAACACATAGTGTTAATCATCTTTATACTTCTCTAAGTACTACAAACATTGGCTCAGTGGTTGCAAAAAGGACGATAACATTTTGAAATTTGGCCCGATAGGAACCAAGATGGTGGAACTACATGAAGAGTGGTGGCAGTGGTGGGATAGCCCGGGCTGCTGTACTGCTTTGACTATATTGAAATAGAGGAGAAAAGAGCCCCCTTGAGGATATTATAATGACACACTTTACATTGTACATGACTTATGCTTTACACCACAGGGATGAGCTATTACTCAACTAATGTCAGGCAGTACTTTACAGTTGTGGAGGAGACAACAGTAAAAACATAAAATGGAGATAACATTGGACACTTAAAGCTATTACTTTACTCTAGAATGAAGACTGACCCTACTTTTGTCTCGTTTACATGCTTTCTCTGCAAAAGACAAAGTTGCTGTGGGGGGACATCTTGACCCTAAGCTTCAGCGGGAAATCCAGAGCTTTTATAGGGCTGGAGCTCCCTCTACAGTGAGACAGGAGCATGGACAAAGAGTGGAAAATGTGTGGAAAATACATTCGCAAACTCAACAGACACTTAAATATTTTTTTTTTTCTCGTGAGTGGAAAAATGTATCTCTAAACCTTGATCAAGGCAATGAGATAAAATACACTAGACTCCTGTACACTTTATAGGACTATGTGGCAGTAGAAGTCCTTAGTACATCCGCTTGCAAATTTCATAAACCCTTGTACGTGGTGGAATAGCTGAACAATAATATGCTGTAAGCAATAAATATGAAACATTATGCAATATTGATATAACTGGTGATACTTGGCTGACACATCAGAACAGGCATGTTTATACAAAAATGTTTGGAACCGTGCCATGAGAGGCAAATACCCAGGTCACTGGGTGCATGAACATTGTTGATGGAAATAGCATGTATTTTTGTCCTGTTGACAGTTTTGTAACGTGTCAATGGCTATGGCGTGTGTGTCAAGGGGAAAGTAAAGCATCAGCATTGACTACTACACTGTAGTGATAAACTATATAACATCTGAAGCTGTAATGTAAGTCGAGCTGTTGTTTCAAAATGGTGGCAGTCTTTCTTAGTTAGGGTCAAATGGATAGTGACCGTTGTGTGTGATAGTGTGATATAGCAATAAAAGGCCATTGTGACAGCTAATCTGGGAAGAGCATTCAGTAAATAAATAAATAAATAAATAAATACCAGTAGTCCTCTGTGAAGGACAAACAAATATTCAACTAAAAATTTAGTAAATTTGAAAATATCGGCTTCATAAAATTGTGATGTATTTTTACCTTCTGAGGAGGCATAGGACTTCAAACCTAATGATATGTATAGCAACATTAATGGCAATAATGTATGAATGTTACAGTAAACGGTTATTGTCTCTGTGTCAGCCCTCATTGTCCAAGGTGTACCCCGCCTAAGGCCCGTAGTTGTTAGGGCAGGCTCTGTTCGCCTATTTTGTTGCTAAAAAAAAAAAAAATTATAATATCTACTGTATTTGAGTTATTCTTCTCAGTGTGTGCATGTCTGTCCCCAACATCTGCTACATGTTTACAGCTCCAAATCTGAGCTCCTTTCACCAAAAACATAAATCGCATTTACATAAAAGGGACCATTTTTGGAGACGTTTATATGTGACTCGTGGCATTGTTAAAAATATGGTCGCTCTTTTTTTAACTCTCTTCATCCTCATCTGCTCTCAAAAAGGTTCAAGATGCTCCTGGGACAATAATTGCTCAGTTGTTTTTGCCTCAATATGGAAGTAATTTTGTCCCGTCAGATTTTCGTGTTTTGGGGATGCTCTGAATAGTGTAAATTAAAAGTGATTACAAAGTAGTTTCTCTCTGCTTTGACACATATACTATCTGGGCTGTTCACCCCCGGGGTAGCTCTGTTTTTGATGTATAACACTCCATAATCCCTTCACGGTGAGACGAGGAAATGTGCTTCAAAGACACATTTCTAGTACATTCCTGCATGCATTCGAGTCATTAAACACACAAGCAACATGTGTTTGTCTCACCATATTACAGTCTAAACAATGCTCTGAACGGCGCACGTATCTACAGTATGTGCCAGCTCTGCGTAAAAGCACTTGTTTGACATGAACAAGTCAAATCCATCATGAACTGGATCAACGGTTAGGTCGTGAGACACCAACTCCATTTACAACATAATAACTGTTTGTTCAATGACAGTAGGTTATAAATCAAAAAACATATAATGAATACAATCTTAATAATATTGCATCAAATTACATCACTTCAAGACGCCTAAAACGACAAGGACATTATTTATTCTTTCCACAGTCAGCCACTGATGATGGCAAGCTGCTTTTGTAGCCACAGTTGCCCTGGGACAGACTGACTGAGGCCTCTCTGAACACCACCAGACACACCATCTCCATCAGGCAATATTGGTGCACATAACATCAGTATACATTATATTAGCGTACCAAAAGCCTGCTATGATGCCTGATATAGGTACTGCAATTGGTCATATTGAAGAAATGTAATGTGCAACTCTCCAGCTCCAGCACAGGACAGCAACAAAGTGATTTAGAGTTGACTACATATTAGTTTCATTGCTGTCTTAACAAAATCTCACAGCCAAACTAAACAGTGATGGGGGTTCTGTTTAGATTTAGATATGAACTAAAAGCTACATTAAAATATGACTGGAGGAGTATAATTTCTCCTGTGTTTACTTGACATGACTGCAGTCGTGTGCAGGTTTATGTTATCAATTTGCTCCTAAGGTAGAGCTGCTTTTGCAAAAACAGTATAAATGAATGCACTTTGTACACATTAAAGAAGCGCATATGACTGAATTTCCATCTTTTACGCAGTTCACAAAGACAGTCATACAAATATTACATCCGCAGGTGGAAACACGCTTAGCTAATTGGCCCTATTTTATAACATATGGAAATGTCATGGCAAATATTGTTGCTTTTCATTCACTCTTTTAATGACAATTGTTTCATTAAATAATTTTAACATTTATATGTCTGAGAAAAAAATGTGATTAAATAACTTCTCACTGGAGGGAGTCTAGTTCAAGCTTAACTTGAACTCTAATTTGCAGTTATTCACTTGTATTCCTACCATTGGCCATTCCATGGTTTATTTCTGTAGCCTGCCCCCTGGTGGACTTGCGTCTTGTTTTTTTTAGGTCTTTCCTTTGTGCCCTGCCACTCATTCCCACACCATGCTGACAGCCTGTTTAGATCCATCTAGATAATTCCCTATCAAATCTTATTCAATCAAAACTCTGACAACCCTCTCTATCAGATCTCATGTCCTAAATATGTGCACAGACCAAAGCTCTCCTCTACAACGCCTCCTGTTCGCCTCATCTTTGGTGCAAAAAATATGAAAAGAAACAGATCGCTGTATGTGCGCAGAGCCAAGGCAGTGAGAGCACGCTGCCTATAAGAGCTGTCTTGGCGTTGGAAAGTGTGGTCAGGAGGATTATTTGGACAGAATAAGTAGGGAAGACTGAAAGGAGAAACTGAAGAAACGCTACACACTATACAAGCCTGTCTCTGCTGACTGTGAGCCAAAGACATTATCTGAGTTGTACACTTGAATTGAGCTTCACAGTGCAAGGTTTCACCCAGCTTTAGACACTTTATCCTGGTTTACTGTGTGCCTGGTTTGGGTCTGGTTTAGGCCAGACCTTATTTAATCTTGGTTTATATCTTGTTTAATTCTGGTTTTGATTGAGACCACACATGCTTTAACTTTAAAAGCTTATTACAAATGTTCAGGTGTGGTTACTGAGTAGTAATGTAAGGACACTGCCAATGCTAATTTGAATACTACAACAAAAATCATCATAAACCACACTGTATGTTTTATGTTGTACCTAAACCCAGAGTGGGTCATAGTGTATTTTTTGTGCCAGTCCCAAGCCTGGATTAAGCCGGGGTCATCTGTCATTAAACCTATGCCAAATCAATACCATTTCCTGCAAACTCAGCTGGAGATACCTAGTCGTAGCCACAATATGAGATATGTTAAATTCCCTTCTGTCTCAAAATGTCTAGATGGCAACTCTGGGAGATCCAAATGAAAAGGCACAGCTCAACACTAGTCTGTGTAAATCGCTCCCCCTTTTGTTCCAGTGAATAATATCTCACTTTGGGGGAAATTTATTGAGTTTATCTCTGTGTGGTTGGTATTTCTTCCACTAAAGTCCTTGGAATGTCTCACTCAAAATGTGAAAAACAGTGAAGAAAGTATGTACTATAGCCAAATGTATTATACTGTAATGAGTCTGTTTCAGGAAGGGTCCACCAATTATTACCCAGACAATGATGATTCAATCAGGAATACGATATATTACTGACAGGATGACATTTTGTTCCCACAAGGCTTTCTCCAAAAACTATATGTATTTTGTTAAGTTCATTGTTTCTAATTAATGAAGGATGATTAGTAGCCTACCACATTAAAGTTGCAGTACCTGATTTTGTACAGGATAAAATCTCTCCTTCCCAACCCTCTATCACGGTCTCACACAAATCAAATCAGAATAACGAGCAGAGGTCCCTCACATCATTCCTGATAGATTCTAGTTCTTGATAAATAAACAACGTTTCAACCAATCAGAGAGCTCTTGTCCGGTGGAAGCGTATGATTGGTTGAAAACAAGTGTCCCTGCGCTCTAAAACAAAAACCCTTATAATACAACCCACAGAAGGTCTCATTTTTTCTCAGATGACTTCTGGTATACTGTATGATTGACTGTAATTATTTTTGCCTAAATACAAAGTAAAAATATCAGGTCCTGCAGCTTTAAGACACATATTCGTAATATCCAACACATGCAGCTATTTCAATGTAAATGTACTTTGAGCATGCAGCTTCCTACCAATTGTCTTTTTGGAATGTTTTATTACAAAAGTGAAATGGCTGAAAATTGTAAATGTGCCAAAGTACTAGGGTTTGTGTTCTTCAGTTTAAGGATACAGTAAAATGACTGAAACACTTTTTATTTGATTTGATTTGGGACTATGGAATAAAGGAGTACAACAGAATTCAAATTGAGCCAGCTGTTGTGAATACTTCCATAAAGCAACACAAGGGGGCGTATTGGGACGTACCAAAACGTGCATTGACTTGTGTTTGATAAAATGCATTCAAAAGAAGAATTAATTGTGGCATATAATAGTTTGATCAATTAAGATAAACATAATAAGGTAGGAAAAATGTCTAGAGTTGAAGTAGGGGACACACAGAGCAGACGGGCTCTGATCCCACGGGGGCTGGTGCGCCACTGTCTGCCTTTCTTTATGGGGATGTGAGCGGGACGTGTGTGTCTAGGGCCGGAACAGCGCCCACCTCCCCTCGCACCCACCCCTCTGTCTCTCCCACCCCTGGTCCGTGGGTCCAGGTGGCAGAGCGCGCTTTGGCCTGCCAGGGATGCAGCAACCTCTGGTGTCCCGTACATGGACAGCGCAGTTAGGAGCAGCTGCAGCGCTCCAATAGCTCCAGGCAAGCGGCGATAACAGAAGAAAAGAAGCACTGATCATCCCAATAAAGGATATACTCGATTCTTTTTTCAGTTCTTTTTTAAAATCGCCAGTTTTCAATCAGCGAAAGAGCAGCACAACTTGATCAATGCGCAACCATGCTCATCATCTCGTCTCGCAGCGCGCTGCTGTCCGTCTACTACCCACAGATCTTCCTCATCCTCACCAGCGGTAGCTACCTGTACGTCTTTTTCATTGCCCTTTATTTCTAGAATAACACAAAGTGGCGTAGTTAAACTGAGCTTTACGCATCAGATAACAGCGCCTCACGTTTGCTCAGCTCGCGTAGACGACTGTTACAGGTGCGTCACCTAATGAGAGTAGCATGTCCAGTACGTTAGTTAAGACTTAAGGTGCTAAAAAGTTCATTTACATAGTTAGCGTTAGAGGCTGTGTTTATCTGTATTTACCTTTTTCTTCAGTTAAACTAATGCAAAATGTTTTAAGGGCATTACATAGGTTGTGACTGTGTTTTATTGACCTGGATTTTACAATGGAATCAGGCTCTAACACGTGCTGCGGATTTTCCCACATTTCGGCCTGGTCTGTCTTTCTCCCTAAGTGGACTATTTATAACAAATTGACCGGAGAAAGTGACTGTGAAGCCAGTATTATTATTACATACCGCGACATGATTTCATTCACTTGTTGTAACGGTATGAGCGCAGCTGATGAGATAACCTGCTCTGATGGATTTACACATTGCCCCAGAGCACTTTGTCAAAGGAGCACCTCGTCAGACAAGAGTCATAAAGTCGTAATGTATTAGAGCATATGGCAAATAGTGATATTGGACGACTTCATGCGTAAAAGCCTATGTAATGGGCGCGTATGGCTTTACAGAGAACCTGAATGATTGCTACACCATTCACACAAAGGGCAGGTCCTCCATCTGAAATAGTTGCGGTGGTTCATGTTCAGTGTAAAGTAATGCTGACAGTAATATATTGGTTTTAACTCAATTTTATGAAAGACTATTATTCTGCCACAATTCAAGTCAAGATAAATGACGCAGAGCCATATTTAACTCATTAAGTCATGCTCATTCGGTTTATATTTGCATTATTCCAATGCCTTTCCATCCACTTTGAAGTCTAAAGTAGGAATAAACGGGGAACAGATTTTCCAATATGTAAAGAAAACACAACAAAATCCTTGAACTAAAACCAGGTCTTGCATCAGACCACTTTAGACCATTAAGATATATTAGAAACATCTATGCGAATGTCCTATTGAGTGCATGTTACTATGCTCAGAACATATTTAAGGGGTCACTATCAAAATGGAACCAGTGAATCTATAGGGTTGAAGTCATACACTATACCGAGTCAAGAGTTTTCACTATTGGTACTAAAAAAGACCACATAACCATAACATACTGTAGGTGCCGGTGCTGAAAGGTGAGCATATGTTTGTTGTAGTGTTCTGGTCAAAAATAACATAAAACAATGATTTCCAAACTGTAGTACAGATACTGCTGGTAGCAAGTGGTTTCCTTTTGGTGGTTTTCAGCAGTTCTCTGCAGTTCAAGTTTAGTTTAAGCATTATTTTAGAGTGTAGTTCCTGTCTTATAATGGGAGATTTAAACTGTTGTGACCCTAAGTTTATGGTTTAGTTCTAGTTTTTAGGCCTGTGTTGTCTACTTAGTAATGTATTTTCTGCATTAATCAATATTTTAATACTTTCATATTTTAAAAATCTAAATAGTTTCTGGAACCAATATGCATATGCGATTTTTTAAACTAAATCTAAAAAATATATGTGCATTTCTTCACTCTCTCTGTCTACAGGGCGCTGTCCTCGGTGGTAGCTTTGGGGGCAAACATCATTTGCAACAAGATCCCGGGACTGGCTCCACGACAGAGAGCCCTGTGTCAGAGTCGCCCGGACGCCATCATTGTGATCGGGGAAGGGGCACAGCTTGGCATCAACGAGTGCCAGTACCAGTTTAGATACGGCCGCTGGAACTGCTCCGCACTGGGAGAGAGGACTGTCTTCGGACAAGAGCTCAGAGTAGGTCAGTCTGCATCCACCGGGAAGCCATATGTCAAAACAAATATTATTATGGGGACATAATCAGAGGATACAATAGGTGAAGAAAGTATGAGAAGTAAATGAAAATGAGTACATCATTACATTTAGTCCAAACATGTCTGGCTTGTGTGTGCTAGCTCGGACAGTCTTTTAAATAAAACACTGAAATTGCATTTATTTATTTATGTTTTACTATTGTAGGATTTTCATCAAGTCTAATAACTCTGTGAACAAAGAAAACACTTGATCACACAGGCTTTAATAACATCATTTATTATAAAAGTTCAAAAATATTTTTTGTTGTGGTTTTGGATTCATTTTTAACCTTGTATCTCTGGGAACAATCGCCAATCAAACAGCTGGATGCTTGTATATCTTTTCGCAGAGAAAGTGTCTCTATTCTCTTCTGGCGCGTAAACGAGCCGAGCACATCTACAAACCTAATTCAGAAAACATTAGGGTAAAGTACGAAATAAAAACTACATGCAATGGTTCACAAATCTCATACATATATATTAGACCTCAAATAATGAATCACTGAGATATTTATTATAACTAGAAAATGGGCAATGGCTTCGCCATTGCAAGTGGTTGCGTTTGTAGAAAGAGTTGAAAACGTGGAACACCTGAAAACGTGGAAAACCTGAAAAGTTAGGAAAACCTGAAAACGTGGAAAACCTGAAAACTTAGGAAAACCTGAAAACGTGGAAAACCTGAAAAGTTAGGAAAACCTGAAAACATGGAAAACCTGAAAACTTAGGAAAACCTGAAAACGTGGAAAACCTGAAAAGTTAGGAAAACCTGAAAACGTGGAAAACCTGAAAACTTAGGAAAACCTGAAAACTTAGAAAAACTGAAAACTTGGAAAACCTTGTAAC
>JAVQKC010152652.1:0-14734 GCA_036025475.1 Philypnodon macrostomus | reverse complement strand
TTTTCTCAAGACTCAAAGACGCTTTACATTACATTATTCATTCACTCCACAGTCACACCAGGTGGTGGTAAGCTACTTGTGTAGCCACAGCTGCCCTGGGGCACACTGACAGAGGGGGTGGCTGCTAGTCTGCGCCTACATCCCCTCCAACCACCACCACATTCATTCATTCATAGGCAATGCGGGTTAAGTGTCTTGCCCAGGGACACAACGACAGCGTGTGCTTGGACGGGGACTCGAACCACCGACCCTCTGGTTGAAGGGCACCTACCCACTGCACCACTGCCGCCATTATTTATAAAGTGTTTATGTGAACAGTGTGTTCGTGTTTAAAACCATCAATGGTCATAAACCGAGGCTAGCTAACAGACCGTATGTACTGTCAACTAGCGCTAACAGCTAACGCTACCGTTAAAACGCCAATCACTTAAAATGGGGGGTTGATAATCTAGCCGTATTTAGTACATACAGTACATTGCTACACATTGAAGTTGAGTGATAGCTGTATGTTTCGCCGGTGAATGGCGTGTATAACATTGGCGTTATATTTAATCGGAGTGAATGGTTTGTCTGATTGCTATTTGCTACCGTTAGCAAATGCAGTCACGTGACTAATGTATAACGTGTGACCTCTCTGTTCTAGTTTTAAGTTGTATAACCTTTAATGCTTGTTGTAAGGTCTTAGGTGGCGTTAAATGTTGTATATAAAGCCTTTGCCTAGTACAAGATGGCGATTGCTTAACCTAGTGTTTACGATTTTGAGATTATTTTTGCTGCACTTCGTGGTACCAGCCTAAAAACCCGTGTGCTAAAACAAGTAGGTATTCTTGTAAAAACGCTTAAACGTTAAGTCTTGTTTACTCTACACTTTAAAGTGAATTGTGTCGACCAGAATGTACTCTGACGAGCATCTACCCGTCTTGTTTTTGGCGTTTTAACGTCACTAAAGAAAAACAACCCCCTATCTCCGTCATACGGAAGCCCTAAGAGGACTTAAATCCAGAGATATTTAAGTAGTTATTATGATGAAACTAGTGTTTTTCCCGAAATCCCGCGATAATTAACTAAAAGTGTATATATAAGACACCGGTTCATAAAAGCAACTACAAAAAGGCTTCCATTAATCACCCATTTCCATTCACTGTTAAGAAAAAGAACATTAATATATTTAAGCTCTAGGCCAATGACGTAGGTTGAATGTCCAGATTCCCCGTTTAGCTCAGAGTTGGCCCAATGGTTGGTAACATTTAATGATAAGATTTGACTGGATTGGTAAAATATGAAACATATTTTATTCAGTTTTCAATATGTTACATTAATGGGAATGTTGACTTTTATTTTAACATTTTGTAATAAACAAAAGGGCTTCAATTATAGAAGCATTGACATTTCCTCACATTACATTCCAAATATATTTGCATTTGGCAAGCGGACCAGATACATTTTTATTATAAAGTTTGGTCATCACTGGTCTAGACATAAGAAGCACTTGTGTGCTGTAGTTAAACATTTGTAGATCTGTGTGGTTTTTTTGTGTGCCAATAATTGTAGTCACATGTATAGAGTAAGTCATTAAGATGGTGGAATAGTTTGATAGATGCTTTCATTGGAAAATTGTTTGTAGAAAAAAAAACCTTTTATGTATTTGTAGTTCTAAATGGCATAATGGTTGGATAAAGGTTCAAGGTTTCTTTATTAGTACCCCAGGAGGTACATTTGTTTACAGACTGGGTTTCAGCAATTCCAGAAAAAAAAAAAACAGTAGATTTTAATACAGTTAATCTAAAACATACATTCACACATACATTTAAGAACCTACAATAGCAAAAACTATAAAGTAAACTAAAAAGGGCTACTCCTGGCTGCAGGTATAAAGCTATCTCTGTAAAGCTTGGTCGTATTATTATCATATTCAAAATAGTGTTCTCAAATGATGACACATTATAAGGAACTCAGGCGCCCATAAGGTTGGGAGCACCCAATTTCACAAGTGCTTTGTCATCCCAATAATTTAGTAAATTGCGCATCCTGTAAGAACTCATTGATTTATTGTGTGTTAATTTAGACAACAGCTGTGTGACCTGCTCTGTTTATTTGGCTTTAGGTCTGAAGGGCTTAGGGTAGGGTCAGTTCTAAGACCCTCCTGTTCTACTGTAAATGATTAATGCGCCCCATGTACTCTTGAATGTTGTGTTTCACCTGCTTTTCCAGTTCATTGTACGGATTTCAACATGCTTAACACGTGTGTTACACGTGTGTTGAATGTGGCCTAGAAATCAGCAATTTCAACTGTTTCAACACAACTGGTGGAATTTCTTGCACATTGAGTTCCCCATAGTTTACTTTACTTGTACAAACCTTGCCCAATCCTGGTATAATGTAAGATTGGCAATCCTTTCTGCCTAAAAATGTACCTTTACTGTTATCTAAGGGGTGCTAAACACACGGCATCTCATTCACGGTGTCGTTAAAGGTTGCTAGCGCTGCTTATGGTGTAACGCAGTTGGGACAAGTGAGCGGACTATATTTAATATTGAACTTTGCAAAGGCATGTGGCATGAAGGTGACCTTTGATAATGGCATTGACTCAACCTTTAGCCTAAAACTACAACAGAGCCAACACTCCATCTGTTTACACGCAGAGATCATGGCTCGGGATTAGACGTCAGTGCACCGTTTTTAGTGAATGTAAGAATTTATCTCTCCAAGGTGTTTGTTTATAGGATAGCTTTTAGTCAAATATTTTTTCTCTGAAGGGGGTACTAACTGACCATGTGCCCTTTTTTATGTGAGAATGTTTTTTCTGGGACCCACCCAAGAACAGCATAAGATCCACCTGGCCACCTCCGAGCAACCAAAACAATCGCCTTTTTTGTCTTCAATGAAAACACAGCAAGATGAAAATATACAATTGAAGCCCCCTTTCATGGATTTGGTTCATCCATCATTTTTTTTACCTGTATAATTTCTTTTGTTAACACACACTTTTATTATTTATTGCATGCTTTGATTGTAACTGTTTTTCAGTTTCAGTTGCTTATTGTTTCATTCTCATTTCAAAAGTTGATAGCGCTCGCTTGCTAATCTCTTCACTCATTTTCATGCTTTTGGTGTCACTTGTGATTTATTAATGTTTGTTCTTTTTTTGTTCTTTTCTGTTTGCCCGCCTCCTTTTCTTCACTGTCTTTCATCACTGCTCCATGAAAACCACCTGGCTTCTTTTACAAAATACAAATGTATTATTATTTTGTATTTGCACCCACTCTAAATCTTGCCTAGCCGGCTTCATTAAGTCGCCCCTGTCTCAGATTAAGCTAACAGACAATGACGCTGAGCTGCACTGTGAGGTGATAGGGGACCCCATCCCAGAGGTGCAATGGTGGTTTATAGTGGGCGAAGACCATAACGAGACCTATAACCAACTTTACGATGGGGCCCGGGATGACCGAGTTCACATAAATGCCACATACATAGCACATGCCACTAGCACTATCCACCTCGCTCGCCTCACCCTCAACGACTCCGGTACGTACGAGTGCCGGGCATCCAACGACCCCGACCGCAACGAGCTGAAGAAGACTCCTAAAATCAAGTGGATCCGCTCACAGGCTAACGTTATTGTCATTCAAAGTGAGTGGCAAAAGAAGCATGAGGAGCAACTAGGCCCCCAAACATACCAGGCCTCCATGCTTCCTGCCCCCCATCATCCCAGATCCTCAAAATATTCCCGTAGTTTACCCGACAATCAGCGATGGTTAGGCTGTTACCTCACCCTCTCCTACCTGACTAGTCCCAATCTGATTCCTTTTTTGGGGTAAATTACAATGGTTTCTCCCTCAAGGTAATACTGGTCATAAGATTGGAAATTTGCTAAAAACATTATTTTATGCTAACTTTGCCAATTTGTCTTGATTTGAATTTGAACGCTTATAAAACCATAGTGCATCTTCCTGCCTTGTGGTCCAGTATTATTCTTGGAGGAAATGTAGTCTTCTGCTTTTATGTATTTCACCATCTAAGCCTTCCTTTTGTGTAGATGGTTATAGAAAAAAGTCTTCCTTTACAAACTCCTATTCATCCCTTTTTATTGTGAAGCCTATAGATCTCCCTGAGGCTGGAGACCGCTATATGCGTTGTGTCTTCCGCGTGTAACTTGTCATATTTTGTATCTGAAGGGCCAAACATCGTTGCTGACCCCGTTGAGGTGGTGAACCAAACGTCGGCTGTGCTCAACTGCAACATGAGCGGGTCTGTTCTACCCATCAAGGGCTCTCACTGGACCCTCGATGGGAAAGTTATCGAAGACTCCAAATCTACAAGTAACAGTCCATACACACGTCTGAGGTGAGGAACACACGCACACACACCAAATGAGTTCAGTAAAAAAGTTAAGTATGTTATTCTGGGCTTTATCATTATGACTTGTTTACTAAAAAGAATTATACAGAGATTGCAAAATGATCAGCATTGCAAAAATAAATATGAATTATTATAACTAAATATTGCAATAATGCCACTGTCTTTGATCTGACATAGATTTACATTGTTAAAATCAATACAAATTTTCACCATGATTTTCTTTTAGTTTACTATATCTGCTTAATTATTGCAATATTATCAAGATGTATCGCTAAATGTATTTTTGCATTATTCAACTTGGGTTCATCAGCCCTAACAGTGGCCTTGATCCCAGTAAAACTTATGCATAGTGATTTAAATGCCCATTGTTCTGTAATTCTGATGCGCTGTTCAAAATCAAATGCAAATTAGCAAATTGTCTTCATGTAAGAACAGTTTATAACAAGTCATTGAACAGGCTGACCTAATAAAGTTGTCAGTGAGTATTTTTTTTTTATAGATCTAATTCTCTTCAGCCTGGCAGCCTCAGCAATGTACAGTCTATTACTGTTTTCAATGCACTCCTTGCATTTCTGACCTATGATTGTTATTCAGGCATTCTGCTGGCCTGATTAGCAGAGAGCTGGAGCGTGCAGACTTCCCGGTAGTCTTGACAGCCGCGGATAAGCGCCGCTAGCACTGTGCTCACATGCCCTGACCTTAATTCCCCATTAGCGCGAGCGAGCTGCACTGTACGGGACAGCAACACCAAACAAAAACAGAATTGTGATCACTGGGGGAGTTCGAAACATTGGGGGCATGGACGTCCAGCTTCATTGTCATCCCCAGCTTTTGAGATTCATTAAAATTCTATTGTGGGGTTTTTCATTAGCTGAAAACCATACGTGTGTTCTCGCTATATGATCTCATGAGAATAATTTTTATATTACTGTCTGTGCCGTTCAGTTTAGACAAGATCACACACCACAATGGAGGGAAGTATGAGTGTGTCTTCCTGACTGAACCACCAGTACAGCACACCATTGAAGTCAAAAGTAAGTTTGATTATTTTGTCTACAGTCACATGGAATAATATGAAACAGGTCATTGTTTGCTGACACAATGGCACATGAAAGATGAGAAGCTGAGGGCTTCCATAATATCAGTGTTTCGCTGATCTAATTCTGAGGCTGCTGGTTGACATATAGACTGAAATGGACTTTTGTTGTTTCACCTTTACTAACCTGTGTAAAACAAATGTGTGTTTTAGCTGTCCCACATGTGTCTGCATATAAACACTCTGAGCATGGCAATGAGAACGACAAAGCCGTTCTCACATGCGTTAGCCATAGCTACCCACTGCCCACCACTTGGGCTTGGTTCAAAGAAGTGGACGGTGTGCAACAGGTAAGCATTCATATTCAGAACTCTGGACTGTTAACTTAAAGGCCTTTCTTGGTAGTGTAACCTTTGTGTCTGACTCTTAAGGCTATCACTAATAGCACTTCTGAGAAGTATGAGATCAAGAGCGTCCCAGAGAAGAGCATGCTGACCATCCACGCCCTGAATATTCTGGAGGACGGGGGCGACTACATCTGCACCGGCTCCAATGACATTGGCGTGAGCCTGGACAGGATCCACCTGCGTGTCCGTAGCCGCCTGGCTGCGCTCTGGCCCTTCCTTGGCATCGTGGCTGAGGTCATCATTCTGGTCACCATCATCTTCATCTATGAGAAGAGGAGAAAGCCTGATGAGATCAATGACGGTACATATCCCAAGAGTCACTGACCAAACGGTTTAATTATAAATAAATGTAACTTAAAAATGCTACAGGAGAGTAGTTGTGAAACTGTTTGTATTACTGTATTGTATGTCCAATGATGTATTACTAAGATGTATAATATAGAGTTTACACAGAATTAGTGATGTAATGGTTTGTTTGAAACTTAGAACTTAACTATAATTTCACTAAATTTGATATTTCTTTTTTAATTTGGCACGTACAGAGGAAGTTCAATTTGTCTTTATTGGAAAACTCTTATTTATGTAATTAGTTCCAGCTCAGGCTGTTTTCACACCATGGTCCGGGCTTAGAATTTACAATGTATTTTATTATATTTGGATGATTTGCCAACATTTGCTTTCACACAACCGCTGCCTCTCTGAAGCTATCACAATCGTGGCCATGACAACGGGGGCATGTCTCAGGAAGTAGTGTTGTTTTGGTGTTTAATGTGTAGAAATGCTTTAACTTTAGCGACTAGTTTTAAAATGAACAAACGTTAGGGCCCGTTTATTTCACTATATGCATTTGGGACAGAAGTCCAAACTATCTAGAATGAAACAGACCATGAAACGGACCGAATCCGCTGACTTTTTGCCGAACCAAAGACCATCTGTTTGGTCCGAACTAAAGTCCACTGGAGCTTTCACACCTGAGACTCTGGTCTGGAGTGCAGGCGTGAATGTGCTCCTAAAAGAATTTTAACACTTGCATATTATGCAAGAACTAATACAACAGTGCCACGCTGTATTGAACGAGTTGTAAAAATGTAGTGTCCACTGTGGTCATTTCTAAGATGCTGAGGTGATGCATTGACAAATTGAGTATGAAGACGCAGAGCCACTTTCTTTTACTATTGTTTCCCCTTTGATTTGAACCAATCAGGAGTTGGCATCTACCTCTGTGCAAATGATCTGTATTAGGAACGTTTTTTTTTTATTATTTACATTTTTACTTCTCTGTTTGCTGCTGATTTTGCATTTTGGTAAGTGGAAAAAAACTGCATGTCGGACTGAAGTGGTTGAACTGAAATGACCGCGTGGAAATAGCTATGGGAGACTGAACTGCTTTCATAGTCACCACTTCTACAAGAAATGTGCTCAAAGATCTGGTCACTCTTTCACTGGCCTTGCATTAACACTGCACTTCAAATGATGACTTTCCCTGATCTATAGTAACATGAGCCACAAGCCAATGAAAGAGTCAATTATAACACTCAGACTAGTGTACCCGTTTGAAATGGTCCTCCATAAGTCATATACGACAGGCTTCAGATTTCTGTCTGCATGCCTTCTGCATCTTGTACATTATGCATGAGAGATGATGGGGGATCATAATATCAAGGCCATTTGCCATTCACATTTGTGTTAAAAAGATCCAGCTGAATCTCTTCTTTACCTTGTGAAAACATACTCTTGCTCGAGTGTGGAAAGCACACGTCTGTATGTGCCACTTTAAAATGGTCACTGCCTAAATATGGCCACTGCAGTGTTCCTTTGGTTGCATTTGCTTGTATTGCATGAGCCTTTATGCTGAAGGGATTGTATAGTTGAGGCATTGTACATCATATTGAGTTTTATGTTTATGCAATCTATTTGAATATGAAGTGATATTTAAAGGTCCTATATTATGCTTTTTTTGCTTTTTGGACATTTCAGTCCATTTTGGAAAACCATTTTACATTTTGCCACATGAAACTCAATAATCTAATACAAGCTGTTTTGTGAAGTTCCCACTCGATTTCAAACGCTCCAAAATCTCCAGCCACTTTTTATTACTACTGGGATATAAACAAAGCCTTTACACCCTCACAGCTGAACACGCAACTTCTCCAATCAGATATATTATTACTACTTATGGGATAAATATGAGGGCTTAGAATCAAAAGGGCGTAAGTAATGTTCTGTCAACTTTACAGGGGTCAGAACAAAAAAAAAATCTCATTCACTTTTATTCTCAGACTTTAATTGTATGTTTTATTACATCTTAACCTCTAACAAAAACACATTCAATACATTTTTCAATATTTATAAATAAAAGAATCACTTTCGCTTTATTAAGCAAATTCAGTACTAGTTTAAACTAAATTAATTAAATTATTATTGAAGAAACTGTAGTACAACTTTTAAAGATGTAAAACGCCAGATAAATAAGGCTAATTCATGGACAATGTTAGTCCTTCAACAAACCATGTAGTGCACATTACAACTATAGTCACACATTTTATCAAACTAGACATTTCTTTAATCAAATCTATTTGAAACTAAACAAATGAAATTGTATGAACCCATTAAATCCCATCAGTAACTATTGTATCAGAACATATAGGTGAAAATGTATTTCCTGACCACATGTGTTTATTCAGACGTTAAACCTGACGAGGAGCTTAGCCTTCATCTCGAACAAAAGCTTATACTTAAGTATGTGAACATGAAGCTATGAGCATGAAGCTAGGAGGATGAGGTCTCTAGTGTTCAGATATAACACTTGTATTTGCCATAAGGATAATCGGGGGAAAATAATTTCTGAGAAGAGAAATCCAGTTGGTTTTCAGTTTGGTGTTTTTGTGAAAGACTTCAATATAATTAGTGATGCCCAAATGGTCATTTGCGCCTTTTTGATTCTCAGCCCTCTAAACAAAGCCTGAACACTCATTCTCTCCAATCAGATGGGTTGTTAAATGGTGGTAGCAACAATGCTTCTCTGGGTGCGTTTGACAGTGCAGGAGCACTTCCTAGAGAGGAGTGCTTTACCCCCATTTGTTACATCACAGTTGAATCTGAACCTCTTGGAGAGGACTATAGCTCAGCATAATTAATGACTCAAACCACGCGTTTGAGGTAGAAGCAATATTAGAACATGGTTAAAAGCTCTGAAAAGTAGAGTTTTCATAATATAGGACCTTTTTAAGGGTTAGGAACATACGGGCATGCTTCAGTTCATGTAGCTGGATTTGATCATAACCTTTACTGTTGCAGAAGGTGTCATGTTATAACATTGCTACTGTCATCTGAGGGGAGGCCTGGGGCATGTCTGACAGACTATCATTTGAGATGCTTGCTGGACTGACTTACTTTTGTTTTCCTTTGTTTGCTGTTTAGATGATGACTCAGGCGCTGCTCCTCTGTAAGTACATTTACAACCATTAACTTCTCTAATGTAGGAGTTTTGTTTAAGTTAAAGCATCTCCATTTTATGTTTCAGGAAGAGCAACTCTAATGCAAACCACAAGGACAAGTGTGTGAGGCAAAGGAACTCTAACTGAGTATTTAGGTTAGTATCACAGCAAACTTATGTTTACTTCATTATCTGTCTCATTCGTTACAGGCACCTTCTGTTTGGATACTTCATATAAAATGTATCTTTCTGATTGGCTAAATTATAGATTGTGTCACATTTGACTCAGTATTATATTGAAATCATGTACAGTGAGTGGTATATGTGAGCTCACATTCCAACAAAGATTTAATTACAGTGAGCTCAGACAGCCTCTGCAGGTTTTTAAGGGGCTTAAGTCCAAACAATTTTCCACACGTTTAATACAATGTTTTGAAATGTGTTTTTTTTTTTTCCTTTTTAGATTGGTGGAGATATCCAGAATACTGTCTAAAGAATCATCTGTTGTGGCACATGATTGTGCACCCTGCAAATACCTTTCAGTGCTTGGATGTTAACATTTTAAAGATATTTTATAGTTCTTTGCTTTTGTTTTCTTCTGTAATCTTCACATTGTGCAGCCAGAGGCCATAGTGAGTTTTAACTTAATTTAAAGACCCATGGGGCGAATATTGCATGAGTTTAACTGCTGTTGTTGCAAGTGTGTTTGTTGTAAATCAATAAATTATTCACATGGGGAGTGAATGTCCCTGTCTGCTCCTGCACTGACCTCAGTGTCAGGAGCCTATATGCTCTAATCTGAAATGGCTCTTTGATACTAATTCATCACTGACACTGCCATTCACTCGCAGAGAGCGAGAGAACATTTAACTACATTGTATTTGCCCATACAACACAACAGCCATCTAGAGTTTTATACTTGGCCTTAACGCACAGCATTTCTCTTGTTTTTATTGTTAGTTATTTAAAACATGCCACTATGATACCATATTGAATGCATAAATGTCTGAACATTAATTGTCTGTTTGCCATAATTTCTAAGAGGTATGCAATATTTGTCTTGTAAAACTTTAAGTTTTGATTCACTGTCGATTTCATAGATTTAAGGACCAAGCGCACTACGCACTGATGTTCATATTACAGCTATAAATCGAAGTCTTTGTCTCCTAATGGACTCAACAAATACATGTGTGTGTGAATGTTGAAATCATTGTTGTTCCTTCACTGTGTAGATCAAGCAGAAAGCTTTAATTTAACCCGACTAGTTTTGTGATGGATGTTACCATGCTACAAAGTGATACTAATATTAAAAAGTGAAAGAAACTGAGAAGAGTTGTGTAAATTGTTGTATGTTCCAAATGGAATATGGCAAAACCATCAATTGTTACAACTTGCACAAAATAAAGGTTATGGATTTAACATGTGCCTTGTCATGTCATGTGTGTACATGGATTACACATGTCATTCTAGTGTTTAAAGCTCCATAGAACACCATCTCCAGAGGTTAAGATCAAAATGCTACATACCAATGACAGTATATGTGCAGACAGTGAAATGGAAACGCTTAATTCCAGCAAAAAATTGTAAATAATGGCAGGATGCGTTTTCCTTCCGATTTATCTGTGCGCCATATTCCCTTTCGCCACCAGATGGCGCCCTTTCCTAATGAACCTGACAACTTAAATTGAAGCAACAGGCTGGCTGACGGCTCTACTGTACAGACAAATAAAGCAATCAGCTGATGGGGACAAGGGCATCGACAACCTCTAGGGGGCGATCTATAACGAGTCTGTAAGAGGACTGAACTTGGTGGTTACTTTAGACCTGTCATCTCTGCTCGTTGTTTATCAGGCTGATCATTCATATTCATATAATAATTGAAGCAGTAGTCTACTATTAATTTCAGTTTTAATATCTACCTGTAGCAATGCTCTCTCACGCCCATACGCCAGGTTGCAGCCATAGCAACGATACGGCGCGGATCCTAAGTGCTGTGAATGAAAGCAGAGGGCTGCTGTGACTTTGAACTCTTTACTGTTGTTAGTGTCTGGTGCACGCGGGAGTGACTGCCTCTTTCGCGTGCACGTGCAATGGACGAGTCTGAGGACGAGAAAGAGCCCTCAGTCTCTGGTGTGACCATTGATGTGACTGGACGCGAGTATGGCTACGAGATGAAGAGGAGGCTGACGCCAGGAGGCGGAGTCGCGTCCATTGCGCGCACAAACTCCAACAACAATGAGCTGTGGCTTCTGCGAGACGAGTCCAGTGGCTCTGTGAGCAGCGGTCACGGGCAGCATGTCAGTGCGGAGGACACAGTGTCAGGGGCGTTAGAAGAGGTGACCACCGGAATGATATGCAGCAAAAACGGAGACTGTAGAAGGGAGCCCACCAGTTCAGGCAGCCTCTCCTCTCTCATCTCCAGACAGGAGACGGGCGCAGAGGCTGAAGACGCCAAGGGGGAGCGCATCAGCATGGACGGCTCTGTCATATCAGTGGGACCCCTCACTCAGGGGCCCGGGGCTGAGGTCAAGACCAGCGCAACTGACAAGAAGGACTCCAGAGTTTCCTTCTCCAGCGCCCCGAGCGGTAAAGGGCACTTGACCGGCCAGCAGTCCAGGAGCTCTGTCACGTTCTCCAAAGCCGAGGAGATTGTGGCGGATGATGGGGACTCCAGGGGTAACCAGACCTACATGCAGCGCCAATTCAGTTCTATGCTCCAACCCGGAGTCAACAAGTTTTCTTTGCGCATGTTCGGCAGCCAGAAGGCGGTAGAGAAGGAGCAGGAGCGCGTCAAGTCCGCGGGAAACTGGATCATCCACCCATACAGTGACTTTAGGTAAGTCACAGTTGATGGATGGAAAACACAAACCCGTGCATTTGTGTTCACTTTTGGATTGTCAATCAAAAGCACTTTATCAATGTTTAAAATGAGTTTTTTTTCTCAATAATATATATATATATGACCCTTAAACTAATGCGGTGGGCCTTATCGCAACATGAGACCAAATAAGTCCTATTAAATATAAAAATTGACCAATAGACGACAGACAGACAGCCTGGGGAGTTCAGCCTGTTAATCACAGTTGCACTGAAGTGTAGATTGAAAAAAGGTAGACCTGATTCACACCAGCAGTTTCATACATCTGGTAACTAACAGGTAAGATATGAACTTATGGTATTTTATTATAGTCAGTTTGCTTGCCCCTAAACCCAAAGTAAAGATACAGTAATATATAAGGAACCAATTGGGGGTTTATGCAATATGGCAATAAAATAAATGAAGTTATGGCTAATGTAGAAATAGGGACTCCTTTACACATACACATTTGGAATAATCCATCAATCAAAATACAAATTGCAATTGATCGAGGAAGAATAATGGCATTAAAGTATTATTAAAGTATACATTTAACCTCAAAGACATAGAAATATTAAGTGTAAGATAATAAGTATCTTCAGTTAAGAAATTGGATTAAATAAAATTGTGAAATTGAAAATGTGGTGCCTTTGTGAATAAAGGCACTTTGGGCTCAAAATAAAAGAACATTGTTTACCATATGTTCGTCACAACTAAGAATAACGATGATATATTAAACAATGTATATGGAGGTTGGAGTAAAGATTTCAAAGATTTTGATATGAAACAAAATGGAATTCATGATGATCTGCTAATCTGATCGAGTCGAATCATGGTACAGTGCCATCATTTATGCTCGTCACTGTCGTTTTTACTGTAACACTATATATCTCTAATCTCTAATATTAATTACAGAATTCATTTGTAGTTCAAAGCAGTAGTCTTCTGTGTAAGACAAAAAGTCGGTCAATAAAAATCGTGCTGAAATTGAAACTGTGGCTCTTGGCTTAGTAAAATTGTGATATTAAATTTGACCATAATGACCACCAATGTCATCACAGCTGTCTTTAATGTTGGTACCATTTTCTGCCTGTGCCCTGTCCCACTGTAGGTTCTACTGGGACTTCACCATGCTCATGTTCATGGTGGGAAACCTGATCATCATCCCCGTGGGCATCACCTTCTTCAAGGACGAGACCACCACTCCCTGGATCATCTTCAATGTTGTCTCCGACACCTTCTTCCTGATAGATCTGGTCCTCAACTTCAGGACAGGGATTGTGTTTGAAGATAACACTGAGATCATCCTCGACCCCCAGAAGATCAAGAAGAAGTATCTGAAAAGCTGGTTTGTGGTGGACTTTGTATCTTCTATTCCGGTGGATTATATCTTCCTCATAGTGGAGAAGGGGATCGATTCGGAGGTGTACAAGACGGCCCGTGCGCTTCGTATCGTTCGCTTCACTAAGATTCTCAGTCTGCTGCGTCTGCTCCGGCTCTCCAGACTCATCCGCTACATCCATCAGTGGGAGGAGGTACACACACATACACTGGCTAATAGAGATAAGGCGTCTCCAAGACTCATAAGTAAATGATGACAGAATATCTACCGTGCTGTGCTGTTGTTTTAGGCGAGACATTGTTAAGAACGTAGCCCGTAGTAAAATGACTCTTTTTAGTATTTATTTGTGTTTGTTTTTCATTTTCTTCACCTGGTTTAGCTCCACAAACCTGATCTCAACATCACTAAGTCTATCTTGGATTAGCATGATGAGACAAAACATGTGAGGAGCCTACAAGCACTGATGAAATAGTAGAAGGAACCTACTGTAGGTGTCATTAATACATGTGCTATACATGTTTTCAGATCTGCCTGAAACATTTGCACAGCACTGTATGTGTATTCTCACGAGGTATACCACGCATATTTAGACCTTGAATAAGTTCATGAATATGAAATGCGAGGGAAGCCCTTTTTTGTATTGGAGGAGATTAGTAAACAGTGGGATGTATGCAACGTGATCTGTAAATGTTCTCTCAATTCAGATACTTCTCATTCCTAGGTTTACTGAACTAACATGTATAGCCCTGCTAATATTGAAATACTGGTTTAGTTTTATTTTAATCCAGGTCAAGTCTGGTTCAAATGACTGAGCAGAAATGAGAGAGGGTACAGTTACAGTCACTGGTGTTGCGTCAATCCCAGTACCCCTGAAGAATATGTGTCCTCTAGTCTGGCCCATCATCTCATCTATTTGTCTGGTTTGTTTGTAATTAACAAGAAAGTCAGTGGCACATACCTAACTGCCACAAAATAACCTGTATTTATGAAATATGAATCCACAGTAGGTTTCTCGAAAGGAAATTGAAAAGGGTTGTGAGTGAGCAGCAGACATGGTCAATTATCACAATTATCACAACAAAAAGGGCTTGTCCATTTGCTTTATCCTTTAAGTTGCCAGTCAGTCTATACATCAAACTGATGTCAGTGGGTCTAAGTGCTTGAGCAGCTTTGATAAGATGGGGCGGCAGTGGTGCAGTGGGGTAGGCGCTCGCCCCTCGACCAGAGGGTTGGTGGTTCGAGCCCCCGTCCGAGCGCATACTGTCGTTGTGTCCCTGGGCAAGACACTTAACCCACA
>JAVQKC010152600.1:0-18499 GCA_036025475.1 Philypnodon macrostomus | reverse complement strand
GCAGAGTGTGTGCAAAGCAGTAATCAGAGCAAAAGGTGCTACTTTGAAGAAACTAGAATATAAGGCGTATTTTCAGTTGTTTGACACTTTATTGTTAAGTACATATTTCCACATGTGTTCATTCATAGTTTTGATTCCTTCAGTGTGAATCTACAATGTCAATAGTCATGAAAAGAAAGGAAACTCATTAAATGAGAAGGTGTGTCCAAACTTTTGGTCTGTACTGTATATTAACAAAAAAAAACATATATAGTTTAACAACACATAATCCAAATATTAACAATTATATTTCTATATATTTTCCCAGGTGCCTACCCGCGACTGTCTCTAAGCTTCAAGTTGAAGAGAAACATTGGCTACTTCATCCTGCAGACATATATGCCATCGATCCTGATCACCATCCTGTCCTGGGTCTCCTTCTGGATAAACTACGACGCTTCAGCCGCCAGAGTGGCTTTGGGTAAGTGGCAGGGGCCATAAAGAAAGAAGAAACTAGTAGGTACGGCATTTGAAATGAGGGCAGAGGTCAGATTGAGCCACTATTGCCTTGTCTAGAGTGGCCTTACAAAAAGACAGCTACTTCAAAATGATAGACTCTGGCCACTGGAATAGCCTGGAATTGGAAATAGGATTAAGGTAAATGGGGACATAAAGTAGAAAAATATGGCTTCAATACAGTGCTGTTTAGGTTTTAGAAAAGAGAGAATAAATTTGAAAAAGTGAGATTTTGATAGATGCAAAAGTAAATGTAAAGTCCTTATATTTCACGAGTGTGTATACGCCGCAGAGGCTTAGACCAGCAAGCTCAAATTTTTTTTGACAGGGACCATGCATCTATAGAGTTTATAGATAATGCTAATTCTCATCTCCTGTCCCTGGTTGGGCTTTTCAACAAATGCTACTAACACTATATAAACATTAACGTCTACAAATAAACTGTATCATTTAAACTCAAGAA
This sequence comes from Philypnodon macrostomus, assembly GCA_036025475.1. Lineage (NCBI taxonomy): Eukaryota > Metazoa > Chordata > Actinopteri > Gobiiformes > Eleotridae > Philypnodon > Philypnodon macrostomus. Next base: position 17,541 of record JAVQKC010152600.1, on the reverse strand, counting down.
ACCAATCAGAATTGTATTTACCCCAATATTTGATGAAGACAAATCTAGTAATTTTAGTAGGAGTGGTCTTGGTAGAAGAGAATGTTTCTAGATCTGCTTCATATGGCTGTGAATGTGAATTTTGACTGGGCTAGATGACTTACAAGATTTACACAGTCATTTCTATAGCAAATGTTGATCGTATTTTAATAGCATTCACCAACATAGAGTATGCACCAATATGCAAAGGTTTTCAATCCATGCTTTAGGGTAGTCTAGTCTCGGATCTTTATGATATAGAGATACATTATGCAGGTGTTTTCCAGTAAATAGCAGTTTCTATAATGTATTCAGGACAAGAATTATTCTTTCTTCTCATATCCGCACACAAACATGTTTATACTATCTAGTCTCTCAAACCGGGACCAGCTGGCACCTTATTTGTGGGAAAAAAAACATCTTTATCTTCAGTTTTATTTACATTTAAAAAAGATTACAATTTGCATGCGCCATAGAAAACCAGCAGGCCGAGGTCCCAATGAGGTTCTATAGGTAAGCATATGTAGAAAATGCATACATTCGCTGGCCACTTTATTAGGTAGACCAATTTGGATGGATTGCGTCCAACCAAGCATCGGAATGAAGAAGAAGATAAAAGGTGATTGAGGTGGAGCATGATGTGGCTGTTAATTATATTCAGTGAGTGGCAATTCTGTGGGCAAAAATGCCATATTGACGCTTAAGACATTATCTTAGATATACAATGTCTACCTAATAAAGTGGCCAGAATTTTTAATGTATCTATTAACCTTCTCAACCCTGACTAAACCAGTTCACCTTCTTGCCTGGACTATTAATGGTCTCATAGCTATAAATAGACTATTGCCTAATGAGATTTTGCCTCTTATTGAAGTGCACTTGTTGTGTGGTGGTGCCCTGATCACCGCGGGTGGGTTTGGTGTTTGCCATAAACAAGGCAGAGGTAAACACAGCGGGAAGTGGCTCAAGTCATTATGAACCTAATACTGTTTATACTGTTAATACTGTTTTGTCTGGTGTCCAATCAAAGCAGGAATGAGAACTCAGGATGGGAAAGGACGGGAGTTGCAATTTTACATGCTTAGTATAAAATGGGTTGTATTTTTCATGTTGATGGTTAATTTTCAGCGTTTGTTACATAGAAAGCAGACAAAAAATTTGAAAACTGTATATATATATATATATATATGTGTGTGTGTGTGTGTGTGTGTGTGTGTTAAACAGATTGTATTTTGATATGAATTTATGACGGTCTGGTAATCTGGAAAAATTGTGCTACCGGGCGTTCATTTATGCTATGCTCGTTACCGTCATTTTTACTGTAACAATGCCAGTGTTCATATACATTTTTTTAGAACGAACACAAATAGCAAATAGGCCCAAGGACATACAAGGTGTATATCAGTGAAACGCCCCCATACGTCTGCCATAACTGCTATGGCACCAACGGGCACCTTAATCAGACATTGTGTGATTTCTAAGGGTTTTAATATTGTTAATGAGCAATTAAGAGGCCCCGCCCCCAAACCATGACAAATATGGGAAGGGTCTATTTGACCTGTTTGGATGTTTGTGAAGGATGTTTTTTTGCCAAATTTTGTTAATTTCCCTAAACCTACATTCTTCTTTCAGTCTATAGGGGGCGCTATAGAGGTAACTTCCATCATATTGGTCAGATGTGTTCAGGGCCAAGTCTAATAGACCCTTCCTACATTTGTCATGGTTTGGGGGCGGGGCCTCTTAATTGCTCGTTAATATAAAAACCCTTAGAAATCACACAATGTCTGATTAAGGTGCCCGTTGGTGCCATAGCAGTTGTGGCAGACCGATATACTCCTTGCTGTTGGGGACGACAGCGTAGGCCTAGTTTGTATTATGACGATTGGATGTGCAATGACTGTATAGTTCCAAAGGTTTAATGAAGACACTGATAGCAGTAGTCATCCGTGTGAGACAACATACAAAGTCATCTAAATGTGGTATGTAATAATCTTGGCCTAATAACATTTTGAATGTGATCTATATAACATCTCAAGTCTGTACCAGATATCTTTTTTAGTTCATCCCAACAGCCAACTTTCATATTGCGTTTAAAACTCAAAAATAAAATACCAGTTTGAGAAAAGTCAACTTAAATATATATTGGAATACAGAATTGGAATACCAAGTTCGAATCCCCGTCTAAGCACACGCTGTCGTTGTGTCCCTGGGCAAGACACTTAACCCGCATTGCCTATGAATGAATGAATGAATGAATGTGGGGGTGGTTGGAGGGGCTGTAAGCGCACATTAGCCTTTTTTATATAGAAAAATGTAATCAGCTAGTGGCACCTAAGCCTTTTTTATGTAGAAAAATGTAATCGGCTAGTGGCACATTAGCCTTTTTTATGTAGAAAAATTTAATCAGCTAGTGGCACCTAAGCCTTTTTTATGTAGAAAAATGTAATCGGCTAGTGGAACATTAGCTTTTTTTGATGTAGAAAAATGTAATCGGCTAGGGGCACCTAAGCCTTTTTTTATGTAGAAAAATGTAATTGGCTAGTGGCACCTTAGCCTTTTTTATGTAGAAAAAGGTAATCGGCTAGTGGCACATTAGCCTTTTTTTATGTAGAAAAATGTAATCGGCTAGTGGCACCTTAGCCTTTTTTTATGCAAAAAAATGTAATCGGCTAGTGGCACCTTAGCCTTTTTTTATGTAGAAAAATGTAATCGGCTAGTGGCACCTTAGCCTTTTTTATATAGAAAAATGTAATCGGTTAGTGGCACCTTAGCCTTTTTTAGCCAATATTTAAACCTAAATAATTCAAATGTCATGAACCTGTAAGAGTATTATTTACTTTATCTGTTGAGTCACATCATGTGAGTGAGGAGGAGGCGGGGAGGTCAAAGGTGAATGTTAGCCCCCGCGACATGCTAACATTCATCTAGCTAGCTGATTGATTGCTTATGTTACTCTGTAAATCTCCTTTATGGATATGTAATGGGTCAGTGGTGATCATAACACATCATAACACATCATAACACATCATAACACTTTCAGAAAACATGCTCTGATCCATTACCTACACTGCGTTTGTTATCTGTGGACACATCAGCCGGATTGCTAATTCTTTCCACTGTTGCGTCAGTGGTTGTAGGCTGCTCACATCTTTTTTCTTTGTGGAGCTAAACCAGGTAAAGAAATTTATGTAAAAGCCAGAGTAATGGGCTTATGCCACTATGGAGAATAGATGCACTTTATTGCATTCTTTCACACGTGCCTAAAACATTGCACAGTATACATCGTGATTGTACGTGTGAAGTCTTCCTAGGTGCAATTTCCGCCTCCCTTCTGTCTCCTCCTTAGCTGAGAGGCATCCGGATGTCCAGGATCATTACAAGCTTTCAGCAGGTAGAAGACCAATGGGTGTCTATGTGAGAACCTGCCAGTAAAGAGATCAGGAGAAATCAATTCAAGGCAAAAGACAAAACAATCCAATTCTTGAGCTATCTTGAAGCACTGTATAGTTACAAATGACCCGCAGTAATCAGGTTGGAGCCCACTTCCCCACACTTGTGTTGGTAATCACATTATAGCAAAGGTGCCGGCCATTAGGCTATTATTGCACATTTGATGTAACGCTAGACACCATCACATGGAGCTTCAGATGTATTGTATTCGTCTTCCTGACTAATATCACAAACAGTTGAATATTTGAGTCTTGCTGACAATTTGTTATATATATTTTTTTTTATTTCATTCATTTATTTCAGATTCAGAAACGCTCACTGGCCACTTTATTAGGTAGACCTTGTATCTGAAAATGTGGCATGTGCTTCATGATTTTGTCATTGTGTGAATTCAGAGATCTGCAGACTATGATGTACCGTGGTTGTCTCTCTGTGCTGATGTTGAAGCAATGACTAGTCATTTTTCGCACAGAACGGCCACTCATTGGATTTGGTATCTTCTTCAAACCGCTCTCTGTAAACGCTTCTCATCCACGGTGCTGGGTTCATTTGCACTCACAATCAGGTACAAACAAACGCGCTTCAGACATAGCGTTTTCATATTCCAGACTCAGACATGCTAACTAACACACAGACCATTTGAATCCTCCTACATGTGCTGAATCAAAGAGTTCAATTAATGCTGCTTTGAGATACCACCACTGCATCTATTCTCCAGTTAACATTCAGAGCAGACACACGCACACTTTATGGCAGCTGTGACTTTTACCTTTCTTATACTACAAACTAGGGGGGCAATATACGGCAATAAAAATCTAATTGTCATCGTGAAGTTATTGGCTTAATCTGGGAAGACAAAAAATACAATGTCAACTAAAAATGTGAAGAAAAAAATCGCCTGCACCTACAACTGACATGTGCCACTAATGCGCTATATTTTGATTGAGACGGCCACTTCATTAGCCAGACCCATTTACCTGCTTGTACAGACGTATTCAAGCTTTATTGCAGCCCACGTGATGCTGGCTTTTTCTCCAACGGGCTATCTCCTCACCATTAGAAGAATTTCGTGATTGTCAGGTGCCTTTTGTGGGGGGGTAGGGGTACAGAAAGTAGTAAATGATGGCGAGCGATAAGAGACAAAAAGATAAATAGCAGGTGGGTGGCGGGTGAGGGTCCAGGGCTAAAGATAAGGCACTGGAAACAATAGGATGAGGAATTCCATAAAAGTGTATTTCTCTCTGGAGAGGAGCCAGAGCGTGATGGAATAGGAGGGGTGGCCCATAGACTCTTGATTAAATTGTCTGAGTGTGTGTGTGTGTGTGTGCGTGTGTGTGTGTGTGTTCGGGGGAGAGGGGGGAGTGAAGGACAAAAGAGTGATGGCCCTGCTCACTGAACACCTATAAAGAACAAGAATAACCCATGAGATCACAGCAGCCAATGGCAATCCAAACAGGAAACGCCGTGCCAACATGTCTGCCTCGTCCACGTGTGCACTGTAAAACCAAACAAGGGAATTCAACTCAAAGAAACGGATCGCCCCCAGATCGTTTAGCATTATGTACTCAAACTATTTGGGTTCTCTACTAATTAACTATTGGATGCTTAGATGTAAAATTAATGTATTAATGATTGTATTTTTCTTTAATAATTTATCATTCATGCTTTATTTGGAGGCACTAGCTAGGATAATAATACAATTAAGCAAACGAAAAATACTAATAAAAACATTCAAAATACATTGGATTACCGAAAATGATGACAATGTGATGATGACATATTTCGTTTTAGTCAGTTGAAAATATTATAATATATACTGCAGTATTTCCCTAAACTAAGTAGATACGACTTTAATCTTTTTGTAAGTTGTACTTGTGGGGTTTTACAGTGCACAGTCCCATAGCCTTGAAAGGTTTAGATAAATCACGCTTAGAGCTGTACTGACCTTAGCTATCCCACCGCCCGTGCATCATTCCCACCACCACCACCACACTGTCCCGGCTAAGACCGCGCCTCCTGCCGACACACCGTATTTTATGGGACAAGCACTCGCCCGTGCCGCCCTGATAGGCTTCATTTATTTCCAGTACAGGTAGATAAAGTAGAGGAGCTGTATCTGATATATACCTATAATGAGATAAGATATAGCATTATGGTGTAGAAGCAGAAGGTCAGGGTTGGCATGAATATGTATTTATTTGTTGGACAATCTGGGGCATATGTCAGACATTCTAGGTATAGGAACAGTATACGCAGGTTTTTCCATTTGGATGTTTGATTTCATTTTTAAAATTTTTATAATATTTGGTTTTAGAATTTTTAATTAGATATGGTTTTAATATATTATTTTAGAATAATAACAAAGTAAAGTAGAAAATATATTATGAACCTGTAAAAAATAAAATTAAATAAAAAAAATAAAAAAATAAATAAATAATAGTGATACATTCTGCAAAAAAAAAAAATCGGGAAAAAAATGAATTAATGTGTTTTTAAAAAATGCCAAAAGGTTAATACGTCACAAAAAAACCACAAACAACCGTAAAATTGCTGGTAAATGGTTCGTAATGTTATTCACGCTTACATGATTTCTAGCTAGCTGTGAACTAACCTGTGAAATTAGCCTTTTTAAACTAGCATGCCTTTATAGCCTCAATAACCACAGGTCACGCTAACATTACCGTACATGTGTTATCATTATTATAATTAGCTGTGGGCACATTTGGTCTCACTCTTGATCCGTGTGAATTACCTGGTTGTGTAAAATTGTGATCGTGTCAGTGGCTGTTGTGGGTAACCGGTCGCTCTGTAGTGGTTAAGGTTATGAGGTGCCCTGGGTCAGATACATGCAATTTTATTCTAATCTCATTTCTGCTTGATGACCGAGGGCAGCGGGAGGTTTTCAAGGCAGACCTTTGCATTTCAATGAGGCTACAATAGGCACTCACTACACCTAGTTTTAGACATGGTTTGAACCTGGTTGGTTAAGTCCTGGTTTAAATTTGTTCATATTTAGACAGTGTTTAGTCCTGATTTTGTCCTGGTTTGCTGAGATGTGGTTTAGTAAAGCTGTAGTCTGGAGGTTAACTAAAAATAATTATACAAAAATAACCCTTTTATGATGTAGATAATCTGTTGAGCTTAGGTGTGTAGTAGCCCACACAAGCTTTGATTTGATGTTGCTGTAGTGGCCAGGGGATTGACTAAAATAAAACTCTTTGTGGTTTGGACTGAGTTGTGTTGTATTGACCTGGTTCAGACTCGGTTAAGTCTCGTTTTAGACCTAGTTTATGTCTAGTTTAGATCGGATCACGCCTGGTTCCTAGTTAAGACCTGGTTTACTATAGTACTGTCCATATACAGTCTATGTCCTTAGAGTACACGTAAGAATATTTAAATCTATAGAACTAAATTGAATAAACGCCATCATCATATTTTGGTAGCACTGAAAAACACACACCTCATTTCTTTGAAGGACTCCATTTCAACCCAGGCAATCTCACAACAACATTATTTCTTCCACTAGGTCAATCCATTAACTACCGGAGGAGATGGCCACCAAACAAACAAGTTGTCTCCCCTCCTGCCCGTATAAAAATAACCCTGTTTCTATGGTAACGGCTCTGACATCTGTTGGTAGTTTTCGATGGCTTGACCCAAGGGTTAGTGACGAGATACTAGCATCTGATTAGACAATGTGTCATGGTAGGCCTTTGTTAGTTAGATCCAACGTTTCAATGTAAAAATGCACAAAAGGGAAATTAGATAAATTGGTTAAGGCCTGATTTAGTCCCGGTTTAGTCCCGGTTTAGTCCCGGTTTAGTCCCGGTTTAGTCCCGGTTTAGTCCCGGTTTAGTCCTGGTTTAGTCCCGGTTTAGTCCTGATTTAGTCCTGGTTTAGTCCCGGTTTAGTCCCGGTTTAGTCTTGATTTAGTCCCGTTTTAGTCCCGGTTTAGTCCCGGTTTAGTCCTGATTTAGTCCTGGTTTAGTCCCGGTTTAGTCCTGATTTAGTCCTGGTTTAGTCCCGGTTTAGTCCCGGTTTAGTCCCGGTTTAGTCCCGGTTTAGTCCCAATTTAGTCCCGGTTTAGTCCCGGTTTAGTCTGGATTTAGTCCCGTTTTAGTCCCGGTTTAGTCCCGGTTTAGTCCTGATTTAGTCCTGGTTTAGTCCCGGTTTAGTCCCGGTTTAGTCCCGGTTTAGTCCTGGTTTCGTCCTGGTTTATCCCAGGTTTAGAGCTGACTAATAGACAGAATAGAACCACCCATTTAGTCCCTGTTTAGTCCCTGTTTAGTCCCTGTTTAGTCCCGGTTTAGTCCTGGTTTAGTCCTGGTTTATCCCAGGTTTAGAGCTGACTAATAGACACAATAGAACCACCCATTTAGTCCTGTTTTAGGTCTTATTTAGTTTTTGAGGTGGTTCAGTCCAGTTTTTCCATTTAGGTTTATTATCAGGTTCTGGTTAGTTCATTTAGTTTTAATAAGACCTGTTTTTATCTTAGTGTGGACCAGAGAGTTGGTTTATTCCTAGCTTTAGTTCTTAGTCTTTACCTGACTGGTTTAGCACTGGTTTTGTCATGAGGCTAAGGTTATCGTGAAGACAAATGCTTTTATTTTGAAAAGACTTTCCAATGCTATAGCGTCTCAAACACATGCACTTGATTGATATGCTGCTTCTTACTTGACTGGATGCCATTCAGAATATAGAGTTGACATTCTGCCGATAATTAGCTCATTAAAGGTCGCCTATTTTCTTTATGGTGTCTTTTACTGTTAAAACACTCTGGGTTGTAAGAGTTATTAGCCAAGACACTAAATTATTTAAAATGCATATTAAGTGTTGCCTTGATGTTTTTGCTGTATTGGATTTTCTGCTCTTAAGTGTTTCAGATCATTCTTAAAATTGCATTTGTCATGTTGGATTGTATACCACCACACAATATATCTGGCTTTGTCATTGTATCCCGGAATAGTGCTCTTAACTTATTGACCAAAACCAGGACTCATTTTAATAAAATTTTATTTGTATAGCCCTATATCACAACAAAATTGCCTCATAGAGCTTCACAGAAAGAGATGAATGTAAACAATAAACAAGGTCATTGCAAACACGCAAACAAAAAGGCCTGTCCTTAGACCCTCCAGGATAAAAAGCGGGTCCTTGAGCTTAGGCTGCATTCATTGTGTGAATTCAAAAAGGCTAACTGGTCAAAAAGTGCTACCTGTCTGCACCACTGAACAACCCTTTACCTGAACAAGAAGCTTATTTATTCTTTATTTAACCAGGTAAGCCAATGGAGAACCAATTCTCATTTACAATGGCGACCTGGCCACATTCATTCATAGGCAATGCGGGTTAAGTGTCTTGCCCCGGGGACACAACGACAGCGTGTGCTTGGACGGGGACTCGAACCCCCGACCCTCTGGTAGAAGGGCGAGCACCTACCCACTGCACCACTGCCGCCCTTATCAGTTCATATATCCACAAACAAAAACATGCACAATTCTGTGTCCTTAAAATCAATTATGTTACTTTTGAAACATCTCTATCTTCTCATAGGTATCACGACTGTGCTCACCATGACAACGATCAACACTCACCTAAGAGAGACGTTACCTAAGATACCCTACGTCAAGGCCATAGACATGTACCTAATGGGCTGCTTCGTCATGGTCTTCCTCGCCCTGCTCGAGTACGCCTTCGTCAACTACATCTTCTTCGGACGAGGCCCACAAATGCAGAAAAAGCTGGCAGAGAAGGCGGAGAAGGCCAATAATGAGAGAGCCAAGTATGATGCTGCTCGGGTAAGTCAGTGACAAATAAAAGACAATATAGATCAATTTACTTCAAACCATTACATACAATAACATCACGCATTGACAATATACCCAGAAATGAAAGTGCCATATAGTCCGTAGACAGGATTCTCCCAGTATGAAGGCAGCCTAATGTATTGGTTGTAATTGGATGCAGTACTTAAAAATGTACTGTCCTATAATAGTGGGCAAATGGTTTAGGCAAATGTTAAGACATTTAGTGAAGAAGCAGTGCTTTCAAAATGATCATAAAGGGTCTCTATGGATTTTTTTTTTATCACATTTCCTGCACTACCCAACACTGCAGTCATTTTTATAGCCTTGGCAACAGCAAAAGATAGAAATGTAATTTGATGAAAAGACAACTCACCTTCTCAGTTAAATATTTGCTCTTGAAGATTACATTCCTCGGTGTTTGTTTACCAAATACAGCTGAATATTCTCATCTCCTCAGGAGGCAGGTAGTAGGACTGCGTCCCTAAAGCGGTCCAATCAGGTTAAAGGTCTCCGCCACTCTCGCTCGGTATGTTCAATCAAACTCTCCAGTCGTCTTCAGTCGATTTCCTCATTGCCATCAAAACGACATGACTGATTTGATTTTCGTTCCTCCCATTCATGGAATGAAGAAACATTCCATGACATCGCCATGACTACCTCAATAATCCATTTTGACTCTTGATCTACATTACAAAGTCACACGCACAAAGCTGTTTCTCTATCTCAGATCTCATTTCTGATGCATGTTCGTATTGTATATACAGTATTTTACAACTTTCCTACATTTGAGATCATCATAAAGAAAGCTGGATTTCTTATGAAGCTGATGCATGTTGGGATGTGGCCAATCAGTGCACCACCATTCTGTGGGTTTCCCATTGTGTATAAGGTTTGCTTTAGTGTCATCAACAAGCATTCTCTGTTTTTTTTAAGAGCATGATACACAATTTAGCATCGGTCGCACTTCTTTCTCTAATATATCTCCTGACTTTTTTGTGTCAAGTAACTCTGCTTCTGACAGGTCCCCCAAGCACACCACTGCAATACTCAAATCATCAATGGCATTAGATATATCAACGGTCCTGTGCAGAATCTAAAGAGAAATATATTTTCAGTTTAAAGGTGTCTTGATAAACGTGACAGACAGCGTGTGACAGAGGTACAGAGGAGCAGACACTAACCAGCCTGTGATAAATGGAATAGTCCTCCCAGCAGCCTTCGACTTGAGAACCACACAGCAGCTGACCTTTTAGTGCCTCCATTTGAAGTCACTTTAGTGGAGCATCAATGGTGGAGCTCCATCTGTCTCATTGACGTCTCGAAAGATAAACCACTAAAAGCACTGGCCAAAAACCGACCTTAACGTCAATTTACTGGCCACCATTGAAGCCCATCTTCAGCAGTTCTGCATTCTGAAACGACAAGGACTATATGGAATGAATTGTATGTTCTACATTTTTAGGGGTTTTGCCTGTTACCGTGGCACAAGCATGACGCCTCACCCCATCTCACCCACATCACTGGAGCGTGCCTTAAAGGAGAACAATGTAACATTTTTACCTTAATGAAAACAGCTCCAGAGTCAACGGGATGGCAAGAAAAGTTGTTGCGGGGTGAATGAAGTTTCCGTCTTGCATCTTTTGGGGCGAAAATCCAACATGTGTCCCTGTTTCTGGAAATCTCAGGTCAGGGCATTGTAAAAGACCAAATTAAACGAGACCTAGATGCATTCATTCTTGCAACAATGGTTTTTTTTCACCAAGATATTCGAAATGAACGAAGCTTAATTCACCCCACAACCTATTTAGCCACCGCATTGACTCTTAAGCGATATAATCAAGGTAAAACGAGTTCCCTTTTGAGTGAGCGTCCTCTGATCTGTTCCCGCCTCATGCCCATAGCTGCGTTCATTTATTATCTTCACTGCTGTTTCCTTCCAGGCGGACCCCTCGCACGGCCACGGCAACATCCTGCTCACCACGCTGGAGATCCACAACGAGGTGGGGGGTGGCGAGATTACCACCAGTGTTGCCGATATTAGGAACTCTCAGTCCATGGTGCAACTGGACAGCACAGCCTCGCAGCCTCACATCCAGTACCGAAAACAGAGCGGAGGCATCGGCCCTCGCTCCGCCAGCCGCCACTCGCTGGACCGGTCTGCGCAGAAGCGAGGCAAACTGCGCAGACGGTCCTCGCAGCTGAAAATCAAAATCCCCGACCTGACAGATGTGAATGCTATTGATCGCTGGTCACGTGTCATTTTCCCATCGGTCTTCTCGTTCTTCAACTTGGTCTACTGGCTCTACTACGTCTGATGAGATTGTACCGTTCACCTGTTTGTGCGTGTGTCAAATTTTTTTGACTTTTGTTTCTGTTCTGATCCTTTTTATTGCTCTGTTGCTTTTTTTCTACGTGATGGAAACTGCCGAGGTTAGAAAGACTTAGCAACGACAACAGCACAAACTGAGAGCGTTTGAACCGAGGTTGTTTTTATATTCACGTTCTTGGAATCCTTTAGTGTTTTTATTTTCTGACATGTGTACTGTAATCGGGATTGTGAACATCGTTGCCCCGCCCTCCTCCCGCTAATGTGTAAATAGACATTTGAAGCCAGCAATTGAGTAATATATGTGCAAAAAACATGAATGAGTCGAAGCTTTTTTGAAGACATGTCGTGAACGATACTTTCTATACTACAGGTGGTCAGTAAGTGCAAGCTATTCCAAATCCATCAAACTAGTTTGAGTGGTACCCTATGCATAAGTATTGCATGCAATGATCAACTGTATGTAGAACTTTTCTCTTGCCTTTTGTTGAGGTTTTCTGTGCAGATATGAAACATCTTTCTGAGAAACAGACCCCCTTGTAGTCTATACCAACTTATTATAATATGCATTAATCTGATCAAAAACACAATAGCTACAATAGTGACTCAGGTTTTTAGGTTTACTGTTGTGGCACAAGGATTTACATGTTTTAAAAGCACAAAAGTTGAGCAAACTGCCATTTTTCACCTCAATGGAGCTTCTAAAAATAACAATAAATAACAATAAAAACAAAATTGCACTCAAATTGATCAGACCTCTCTAGAAACAGTCTTACACATTCATTTCCCAACAACTGCCAAGGGCCTTTTGGGCGACAGTTTCTCAAACTTATAAAATATTGAATATTTTTGTACTCTCGTGTCTTCAGGTATTCATTTGTTCCCTGAGCTGTCTGTTTATGACATGTTTTCTTGGTTTGTTTTTTGCAAGAAGATTGAGGAATGAAACCTGTACTGTACATAATAAGTACATAGACGTGTATATAAGTAAATGTATATATCTAAATATATGCTGAGTGTACAACCCAAAATGATATTGAGCATTTGTGATTGTCAAACGGACACGCATTACAGTCAGGCGAGTGGTGAATTCAACGAAGTGGTCATGTCAAGCATCTGTCGCATTTTCGAGCATTTCGGAGGCACCCCTTATACTGTACATCCATTGAAAGTTACATGTCCATTGCCAGTGATGCAAGTGGATCCCATCTTTGGACAGACCACGATAACTTGTCTGTCGGCTAACAATAAGCACATACAAGCATTGAATGTATCCCAGCCATTTTTCAGGGAGAGAGGATTAAGAGCCATGGTCATCATTTGTCCATCAGAATTATAGGAATGTAACACGCCTCATTCATGAAGTAGCTGTGGAACCAAGACAGAAGTGAAGGAAGATGTTTTAAGGGTTAGTGTGCATGTGCATGTGTGTGAGAGAGATAACTATATATACATATATATATGTATATGGCAAATGGACAGGTTTAACAAGCCTGGGACGGAAAGGCTGTTAGATTATTTCTTTTTTTGTGTGCTGCTGGCTCAACTATGGACAAAATGTGAAAACATGAACTGCATGTGAAACAGTAATAATAATATGACCAATTGTGGGAGGAAGTGGAATTTGAATTGTGAAAAATGTAAAGATTTATGTGAAAAGACTGAACAAATTGCTGAATGTATTGTTCTTGGAATGTTGCTGCAATGCTTACCAATAATTGAGCTCTGCAAACTGGTGTCCTCCAGAGACTGTATATAAAGTTGGGACCAAGGAACATTTCGTGATGGTATTTTTTAGGTACCCAATAAAGTGTCAGTGTTCAGAGATCTGCATACCGTTTAGATTCAATTTAGATTTATATATAGCTTTCTCTAAGCACTTACAATATGAGTCCATTATTCATTCATGCCATTATTCAGTCACACCACAACCACAAACTACCTTTGTAGCCACAGCTGCCCTGAGGCACACTGACAGATGAGTCCGACCACCACCAATCACACAACCACCTTCATACAAGCCAATTATGATCTTAAACCAATCTCTAATCTGTGCTCAATCAATGCCAAAATAAATCACTTCATTCTGATGCAGCAGGTGTGTCTTGAATATATGCACATGACTAAATCCACTGTCATGTTACAAAGTGATATGTTGATTAGCTCTAAAGCAGGTAAATAGGTCTAACTAATAAAGTGACCAGTGAGTGTTTACAATCTTGACTCGCAACCAGTCACTGAAGAGACTTTCTGAGCTATTGGTCCAACTTTATACACAGTCATTGATCAAATATGTGTATGGCTATATGGGAATGTGAATGGGAAACAAAAAACTATTAATGGCAAATTCATTTTGGTCCTACGCACAAGAAATGTCTAAAAATGATCATTATGCATTTTCTGATTTTGAACCAGTCTGTCCAAAGATGTTTGCAGCTGTTTGTATGTTTACTTATGAAATGTATGTATGTAAGAAATATAGAAATCTTTTCAAATTAAGCAGCTAGCTAACGTTCCATTCGGACTTTCTGGTTCACATGTGGAGAGATGGTGCAAATGATGATAAATGCACGAATACTTTTTAAGTGACCAAACTTCAAGATGGAAGCTGTTACAAGTGAACTCTAGATACTTGTTTATCATGCATGCAACTTACAGTTCTGAATATTTTTGAGAAAAGATATGAATTAATTTACTTCTACAAGAGCTGCAGACGACATTATACCATGTGAGCCTACGTTTAAAATTAATATAAAAAATGATATATATTAAAAAAAAAAAATCTAATATAATGTTGATCAAAAATTGCAGATGTTGTATGGCCTTGGTCCCATATTGGAATGTGAAATGTTCTGTGCTGCCACAAAAATGTATTTAGGCTTAGATTTCTACTGTATATCTCTGATGTATGTTCCTCTTCCTTTTTCAATAGATGACCATGTTACACCATTGAATAAACGATATACATTGTACCTATATGTGTATTATAACTGGATACTGAAAGCATGCGTGACAACATGAAGAATCACCATCGCATTAAGAGCCATTTCGTAACATGCAAATCTAAATAAAGGACATTTTTTCAAAGTGCTTCACCTGCCAGTCTAGGGTTGGTTTGTTGGGAAGTTAGCAATAAGGAACAATCTTAATTCGACAGCTTTTGAGACAATGTTGTGGTGAAATGAGCTGTAGGGTGAATAAAGCTTCCCCCGGAATCATCCCACTTCCCCCTTGGGTATCTAGGCAAACAGGCTTTTATAGAATGGCAAAAACCAAGGAAAATTTTAAAAAAAACAGATCCCAACCTGGTGTTTTTGTGGTTAAACGTTTAAGGACCATTATAATAAAGTCTATATTCTTTGCATTGTATGAAGATGAAGGGCTTTTTCTCCAAAACTCTAGGGGGAGCTCCATAGATAAAAGAGGATGTCTGTCATTGTTCCCCCTTCAAGACGTTGTGGTTAGCTTTGGACGATTTTTAATGGAAAGTCCAAGAAAAAAATCGTTATGAGGAACCTGAACACCATCTGAATCCAGGTATTTCTTGTGCATTTTCCCATTGTAAGTACTTGAGCATTTCATTGACAGTCAGCCCAATAGGACCAGACAAGTCCCATTTAGCCGTGGCTTTTGTTGCAGCTATATCCGCTAACTGAAGGGTTTTACTGTACCTGGCATAAAATGACTAGGCAGTATGAATGTGTGTCAAGAATGGTGAATGTGAATAGATTGCACTGTCAAGCATACAAGCCCTGATGTGGACTACTGTGAAGCCATTATTAGGCCTTTACTGTAAAATTTGACCATAGAAATTCCATAGAAAATGAATAAGAAACTGATTGTCTTTATTTATAATATAATAATACATATGTTTTTTTGTTTTTTGTTTTTTCGGATCAGATAAAACAAAAACCCATGCAGTCAGTCATTCTTTCAAGGGGTGGACTATTTCAACAACTGGGGCTCAAGAATGGCCAGTTAGTATCGTTGCTGATTTAGTGACAGACTCAAGGCATTCATTTTCACGTTTATTCACGGGGGCCACATTTTGACACATTGAAATAAATACAGCTAGTAGAGATGAATTTACTCACTAGACAATTGGTTTACTAGTTAAATTGTCAAATTGTATAGTGTAGTTTGGCCAAAATACAAAATGACATCATAATTTTCCCAGTCATTGTCCATATATTCTTTCAGTGGATTACATTGAGTGTGTGCATTGCGTATTTACCAAAATATGCTGCCACTATAAGACTGATGATTATAATTAGGCTATTAGAAGCAGGCCACAGCCACCAACGGGACCTGAACTAGACTATTTTTGAATCCTGTAACATGGTAGCAGTAACATGTTGGAAGAGCCTTCACAAGTGGGTTTTTAAATACTTTTCAGCCACTAGATGGAGTAGTGAGGTGCTAGACATGCACGCTAACACTTAAACCGTGCTTTTGGCTGATACTAATGTTTCATTTTTGGATGATTATATCGATTCTAATCCCAATATTCCATAAACATATTTTGCTAGGTTTATTTCCCCCTATGTTTTATATAAAGAGGAAAAAAATTGATGATTAAAAGGTATTCATGAATCCATAAACAGGGACAGTATAAGGTAAAACCTAAACCTAAATCGTAAATACCCTTTTGGCTCAACAGGTTAACACTGACCATCTGTATAAGGCAATATCATTGTTATTATCAACTGCACATAAGCCCTCATAAATCTCCCATATACCCATCCCAAAAACGCACCCACCTTGTTATCAACAGCGACACCCCCCGAACTGCTGAACAAATAATGAGAAACTGAAATATATACCTTAAAGGGAAGCCCATATACATTACAATGCTCCAAAGGAAAAATAGATTCAAGATCTATCCCACGTAGCCCAGGGGAGCCATACAGTACTGAGGCATGGGGGATTAGAAAGCAAGCTCAGCATCTCGGTAAGCCATTACGCATAAATAGACCGTTGTATAGAGCCAATGTAGATACTATTTTACTGGGCTGTACCATTAATAGAAAGGAGGTGATCATGCTCCCAAAGAGATTCCATCAGGAGCAGGTCTCGGAGGGAGTAAGAGCTAAAGATGTATCACCAGGGCTGAGGTTTAGCGCAGGTGGTGGATGGTGCAGGTCATGATCAGGGTTTGGGGTGCTCGTCCGGGCGTCGTGGGTTCGGATCCGGCTCACGACAAGACTAAAACTGAAATGGTGGGCACAGACCAAATGTTGACGTTATATATAGTCTACTAAAACTGAAATGGTGGGACAGACCAAATGTTGACGTTATATATAGTCTACTAAAACTGAAATGGTGGGACAGACCAAATGTTGATGTTATATATAGTCTACTAAAACTAAAATGGTGGGACAGACCAAATGTTGACGTTATATATAGTCTACTAAAACTGAAATGGTGGGCACAGACCAAATGTTGAAGTTATATATAGTCTACTAAAACTGAAATGGTGGGACAGACCAAATGTTGAAGTTATATAGTCTACTAAAACTGAAATGGTGGGCACACACCAAATGTTGACGTTATATATAGTCTACTAAATCTGAAATGGTGGGACAGACCAATGCTATTAGTTTCTTATTTATAACCCAAAAACAGGAAGTATGGTGCCACAAGAACATCTCTGTTGGGACAATGTGGTCAAGACGAGCTAAAGGATAAAGGTATGTCAGCTTTCTTCACCTGCATTTACAAATATGGATTGATTCTGTCAATGTTGTTTTGTCAGCCTGATGGCAAGATACATCTATAATGGTCAGTTTTCTGTATTTTGGGAATATGTTTCACCTTTGTAATAATAATAATAATAATAATAATGCATTAGTTTTATACAGCGCTTTTCTTGACACTCAAAGACGCTTTTTACATTACATTATTCATTCACTCCACAGTCACACCCGGTGGTGGTAAGCT
>JAVQKC010152586.1:0-22343 GCA_036025475.1 Philypnodon macrostomus | reverse complement strand
AGACGTACGGGGCAGACGTACGGGGCAGACGTATGGGGAAGACGTACGGGGCAGACGTATGGGGTCGTTTTCGCCGATATACACCTTGCTGTCGGGGACGACAGCACAGGCCTAGTTTTATTAGTAATCGATGTAAATGAATTGATCTTATTTTATGCAGTACTTGAAGTCTTTGCAGTCTCGGTCCATGCCATTGAGAAGACCTCGTCCATTGGCTTTAGTGGGATCTCCGTCTTCTCCGACCTTCAGCTCCGGGCTTTTGTCCTCTTCAAACGGAGATACTTTCTCCGGGGCATCGTTCTTCTCTCTACCGTCCTGGTCTGCATCTCCTCCACCCTGAATAGAGACATAGATAACATGCTCTTCTAATAAGCCATTTTGCGTGGTACATGTATTCAGAGCTTCCTGAACTATAAATGGCTGCACTAGCTTATTATTTAATGCAAAATGTGAATTTTCTCAGTCATCCAGTTCATCCTAAATAAAACAAAAAGCAAATGGAGTTCATTTTATCCTAGCCAAAGAACTACTGTACAGCACTATGGGGCTAGAATATTATTGTACCCAGCAAATATAACGTTATAAATAATATATTTATCTGAAACCAGGAACAGCTTTTCCTAATTAACACCACCAAGTAAAGTTACATTTTTAATCAATCTTTTAAAATTAGGGTTAAAACGTTGGTAGCCTTTCATTCCTCTTATTGTACCTTGAAAATAAAAATGCTGTACATCCAAAAACACAATCAGTGAGATACCACCTACTATATGAACTAACAAGGAAAAATCACTCACATATCCTCCGTTCCTGTAGCGGTTGTCGATCTTGTCTCCGGGGGAGGAGCTTAGGACGTACTCCACCATACTCACCCCGAGGCCCCCGCCCTCGGACCGTGGCGACAGCACAGAGCTGGCATCACCGTTACCGTGGAAACCAGGCCCTGGCCGCCGCTGCACCATGATGGGCTGAGACACTGAATGATCTGAAGAAAAAACACACCAGGGTAAAAACCCATCTAATTCTAGTGCTATTTCTAGTGTGGCCAATCAAACTAGAAGCAAGCAATAGCCTTTTTTAGTTAGCTTTCGCGAGTGACGTATTGAACAACTAGAGGAGCATGCAGCACAAAAATATTGTTCTTTTTCCATTACGTTTAAACTATTTTATTTGGCAAAAGTCCATGTGAAAATAACAAGAAATACACATAATTGTCTTACGGGATGGACCCCATGCGTTGTCTCTCCACTCTTCTCCGAGTAGCATCCCTTTCCTTCCATCTTTGGCCAGTTCATCAGAGTCCCACAGCTTCTTAGCGGGTAAAAGCTATTGCAGGAAATAAATAAGACATTATTAAGCAACATAACTCAAAAATGTTGGTGCATTGCATAGAACATTGAAAGAAAAACTGCCTACCTCTCCCATTCCCCTGGACTCCAAAGCCAGAGCTTGAAAGTCATAGTTCATTTCATCTACTGCACGAACCTGGAAGGAAGGCAAAATATAGTCTCAATTTTCATATTTCACAATTTAAAAGGGGCCATATAATGATAATTGTTAGTACTGGTAACACTTGTTTTATGGAGGAAAGTTTAAGCTGCTGCGATTTTTCAAAGCAATGGGTGGTTCCATGCTAAAATCCCTGGTCCCATCCCCCAGGATTCCTACCAGTGATTTCCACCACAATGGTTATCAGATCAGTGTCAGGTTTTGGTAGATACTACTCCATTGGCGACTCCCTTTCTTGACCTTTTGTTAAGAGATCTAATCTAATGGCAGTTGTTCTCGAACTGTATTGTGGATACCACTGGTTGTACCTAGGCTCTTATAGTGGCACTCAGTTCATTAAGACCTGGTTTACTTAGTCCTAGTTTAATACTGGTTCTACTACTTTTAAATTTGGATGCAGTTTGTAACAAGGCCTAATCTATATGCCCCATGAAAAATAAAAATAGATATCATAATTGTACATACCACTAAAGCTAAGTGTCTTTTTCAGTTCAGAAAACTAACAGCACATCAAGACTTAATACTACACAAATATTTGTTTATGGGCACACCTT
Source organism: Philypnodon macrostomus (assembly GCA_036025475.1). NCBI lineage: Eukaryota > Metazoa > Chordata > Actinopteri > Gobiiformes > Eleotridae > Philypnodon > Philypnodon macrostomus. The sequence goes on along the minus strand of JAVQKC010152586.1, from coordinate 20,280 downwards.
AATTGAACATTCATCGCCCACATTTTGCTGCTGTGGAATGACAAACAGTTTTCTTTCAGCTTGTGTCAGTAATAATGTAAAAAAGAGCTATGGGGAGCAGTTAACCAATAAATCCATTCTGAAAACTCATAGAAAGGAGTGAGAACTGAGTCTTTATCTAAACAAATTGCCCAAGGAAGATAATAACTCACTCAATGCAAAAGACTACAATGACACCATACAAATGTGTGGTGTCAAACTGAGCCTAACTTGGAGTTTTAATATATAAAAATGACACAGACATAGTCTGAAAAATTGCTTATGAATTGAAATAAAATGTGTGTATTTAATGCTCTGCTCAAATGGTAGTTTAAAAAAGTGATACTAATGCAACACAACACAAAAACATGAGATGCAAGAACAGCATATCTTATCTTTGGATATTGCCATTTATCTCTGTGGCTAAAACACTTTTAAAAAGTACCATCAGTCAGGGCAGACACAGACTGAAACAAGGGCAATACCAGTGCTACTATACAAATCTAGCTCCAGTCACCTCACATTCTTGGCTTTGAGAAATAGTTCACTGGAATGATTTGCAACTGTCCAATATAAATCTTTACCTGATCAATGTGATTGGCATCCCCAGTCGGCCAGCGGTGTTTGGGCGTGCACCCTCCGAGCTGCTCTCCCGGCTGCCTCTGAAAGAAATATCCCACTGTAGCATCATCTTGAGACCGACCACTTAGCGGCGGCTGTGGGATCCCGGGGCCAGGGTTTGCCCCTCGGTCCAGTCCCTGTAGATGAGGTGGTCCAGGGGCCTGTGCAGCTCCAGCGACTGTGGCTAATGGCCCACCTCCATGAACTCTCACCCCTCCGGACTCAGGAGCACCATTAGCATGCAGCATCCCACCTCTCGTCTCCTGCCAGGCCACGTCATTCATACCTAGGATGCTGCATGGAATGCTCATTCCACGGGAAAACCTGGAGAAATACTGTAAATAAAAAGCAAAAAGACACTTATGTATTTAGACATGCCTTTATTTGCCTGTGTTTTATGTCGCAATTTGTATTTTTTCATAGTTTTATCTTTGTTGTTTTAAAGTAATCCTAATTATACTGTTAAACTTTGAAAAGCACCTTTCACAGATAAAGTCCAGGCTTACTTACAAAAAAACAATGGGAACATAGATAGAAAATGTTCAGTCATATATAAGTAGCTATGCACAAAAAACTATTTGTCTGATTGAAAATAGCATTTAACATTGAATACACACTACACTGATGTACGGTTAGATAGGAAGAGTATATTTTGTAAATGCAGTTAGTTCCATTTTGGGTATGTTTTTGTTTACATATTCAATGAAGAGATTTCTGTAGTTCCTGAGAAATAGCACCTATTATGCCACAATGACGTGCTTGTCCAAAAGAATAGTTCAGTGGATGGTATGAATTGACTGAGAAGAATGTCGGTAAAAGTAGGGGTGGGCGATATGACAATAAAAAGAAAACAATTGTGAAATGAAGTTATGACGATCTGCTAACCTGGGAGGATCATTGTTATCGTGATGCAATGGATTAAATTATGCGCTGTTCATTTTTACTGTAACAATGCTAGTATTCATATGTTGTATTAAAATATCAATTATAAATAGTATTAAGCATTATGATGAACACTGGATTGGATGTACATTGACGTTGTAGTTAATATGTTTTATGATGCAGTAGTCTTCTGTGTAAGACAAAAAATACAACATTAACTAAAAATCGTGATAAAATCGCTATTGCGGCATTGATCTTAATAAAATCATAATATTATATTTTGCCATATCACACACCCCTAACTTGAAGCGAATAGTGATTATAAAACCTTCATAGGTCCCATGAGTAGACTTGAATAACACAAAGCCTATGCCACTGCTCCTGGGAGTGCCCTAACATTTTACAAGCTGTAGGAAATAATAAACGCATCCTAAAGTGTGTAAAAATGCAGCTTTACAAAAATGCGTCCTATGTTTTAATATAGCTGATGACACACTGCAGATTAAATTAAATAAGCGACACAAATAATCATTAGCTACAAATATATTAATACGATTATGACATCTAAATATTAAAGACTGTGATTGGTTTGGTCGACTATGCACACATTAAGATAAAACTACAAAACCGCAGTTACGTGGTGGGAGCAAAACAAAGCAAAAATCAAACAAGTGACTGAGGGATGCTAGTGACCAACAAAGCTGCTGTTAGCCTAATGCTAGCTGGGGCTAATTAATAAAAGTCTGATTTTACCGTAATTTACTTGATATGGGTAACAATGTAAACAGCTGGTATGGTAAAACACACTATGGCAGATATATTTCACCGCGTGTATACTTTTTAGATGCAACTATGCTATTGTCAAGTGAAAGAGCTCGGAGATGCAACCCAGCGAGCGAGCACAGTAGCAAGCTAACAATGCTAGCAGCCCATGTCAGCGGCTTCGCGTAAGCATGTAGAGTATCATTCATTTTAAAACAACGGAACGGACCAAATTGATACATTCACATCGCCTTTTTGCCGTCTTAAGCATACACTGTCTAAATCACAAGGGGGTAATTTGAAATTGCTAGGTTAGCCAATGTTACATCAGTTGTTATAGATATTAGCATCACAGGCTAATCGCAGCAGGCCCTTGTGTTTATCATATGCTACACATCAAAGTTAAATTGTTATTCATTGCACTGCTGTTACCGTTGTCTTCTCGGTCTTTGTCCACTGTGATCGCAAAAAACAAGCTAAAAGCATTAATTACACCGGAGATTTACTCACATGATTAGCCAAGCCTTAGTTGCCAAGTTGTGTTAGCTTTAAAACAGCATCCAAACTAAACAACATGGCCCCCCTTCAAGTTCCAAACAGAGGGGCCTTACCGCTAAACAAAAGGGAACTACTCACACCACGATGATCGACTTCAGAAAACACTCACCGGGCATTATCTTTACCGTTATTATGAGCAGATAAAAACGAGATACTTACGCGTTCTGTGTCGAGGGTGGTCTGTTCTCGTAGCGCACGGCGTCAGACCCTGTCCTGAATTGTTTTGTTTCCCTTTTGGAGAGAGCGGTGATTTTGCAGAGGCTTGATGATGATAGTCAGAGCTAAGAGTTTGCCTTGTGCTAGTGCCCCCTCCCTGTAAACAGATAGAACTACGTAGATAAGCGAAAAAACAAACCGGCAGGGTTAATATTTTATGGAAAATTGTTTGGCCGACAAATTAATTAATAATCCAGAAATCTACAGGTTGCATGATTTTGTCTTAAAATGAAGTTGGATTCAGCATCAAGTTTTAATACAAAATGTCACATACGTTTACAATTAGGCTATTTATTATTGATTATTAATATATATATTTTTAATTATTATTATTTTCTCATAACCTATGACACGCTTGTATTGTATTGAGTTTTAATTGAGCCATATTGCTTGTAAATTACTGACATCTGTTTATCTTTATTCTTGTGATTTTCATGATTAGCTCTGTTATTAATAGCTTTATTACATAATAACAGTAACAGATAGAAAAGTTAAGGGGCCACTCTTTGGAATATTGGCAATATACTGTGTGTGATTCTGCAGACCATAATTTACAAAAGTCTTGGCACTGTGACATTCAATCAAAATTTACCAGTAATTTTATAAACAGCTATAATGTCATTTTATATTGGCAGTCTATTTACAATACTGTCCCACCTAATAATTGGCTATAATATATAGGGATAATCATAATCATTGTCATGAAACCATACATAACCCAGTTTCAAGTCAATGTATTTTTTTAACAACAGTGAAAATGTGTACATTTATACATTTATAAATAAATGTATATTTATTTATCAAACGTGTAAAATGACAGAAAGATTACGAATATTAAAATTAGTAACACAATTGGCAAAACTATATTTCTTTGTATTTTTATTTGTTATAATTTTTGCTAAATATTTTTTTACATTTACGTTACTTTTGTCTGGTCCCAGGCCCCGGGAGGGACCTCGTGGCGCTTGACCCTCCTCTGCTTTGGGAAAATCCCGCTCGGCTCCAATCACTGCTCCCTTCAGCAGCTGTGAGCTCACCTCCCCACTTCCGATTGGGCTGCTATATTTAGGAAACTATGTGCGCTTTATAAAGAGGCTGGCTTGGTTACTGGTAAGGGTTTGCTGTGTTGGGAGAAGGGCTCGACTCGGAACAAAAAGTCCTGTCTCGTTTTTTGAGCATAAAGAAGTGTATAAACAGTGTACGCATAAAGGCCGCGTCGTGGATGGTACATTTGCGCCAGCTGTGTCACGTACGAAGACGCACGAATGTCGGACATCCGCAAGAAACTTGTCGTGGTGGGAGACGGAGCGTGTGGGAAGACATGTCTACTGATTGTTTTCAGCAAAGACGAGTTCCCCGAGGTGTACGTTCCCACGGTTTTTGAGACCTACGTGGCTGACATCGAAGTGGAGAACAAGCAAGTTCAACTGGCTTTATGGGACACCGCTGGGCAGGAGGACTATGACCGGCTTCGCCCCTTGTCCTACCCAGACACTGATGTCATTCTCATGTGCTTTTCCGTGGATAGCCCGGACTCGCTGGAAAACATCCCGGAAAAGTGGGTCCCGGAGGTGAAACATTTTTGTCCCAATGTGCCGATCATTTTAGTGGCCAACAAGAAGGATCTGCGCCACGATGAGGACGTAAAGAGGCCAGTGAAGCCAGATGACGGCAGGGCCATGGCTATGCGCATTGGTGCCTATGACTATTTGGAGTGTTCAGCCAAAACTAAAGAAGGCATTTGGGAAGTGTTTGAGACTGCGACGAGGGCTGCTTTACAGAAAAAAGCGAGGCCATCGGGAGAATGTATGAAATGCTGTGTTTTAATGTGACTGTTGGGAGATAAAGAACAATATTAAGTATATGGCTCATCATGGTTCACCAAATTATCCAGGCCAGTATAATGTTAGAGTAGCCTTAATACATGTGTGTAATTGTAACAAAAACCTAAAGTAAAAGCTAATAAATTAAGCTAGTGACTTGGCACTGTTTGGAATTGAGACAGTTGCCATAGAAACGCCATGTCAACAACAAGAAGTGGCAAAGAATGTGGGCGATGCTACTCCCCAAAAGTAGTTAAAATAGTTTAAACAAAAAAGATACAGTACATGTATATACATAGTTTTTTAGTTTATACTAATGTATAATATGAATAATAATACAAAAAAGAGACTTGTTAAGACTAGCTAGCTTCCAAGAATTGGCTTAGCTGGCTGTTGCCATGGTAACAAAACTGTCTGAAGACATTTAAAGCCCCCCCCCCCCAAAAAAAGCATACATTCATATTTAGTTGTAAAACAACAACTTGACTTTAGTCTTAAATTAGCATAACTTAAAACATTTATTTATTAGTATTTATTTTTATTTATGCAAAATTTAAAAAGGTAAACAATAGCCTAAAGCTAAACAACTACATGGGTACTAGTGTCCACCAAGGAAAAACGGAGACTAATACTGAATCAAAATAATTAACAAGAACAAAATAAAGGTACATTTTACAACTGTGGGAATGATAAATAAGACTGGTTCTAGTCTATGTTATCAGTGCTCCTTGTAAAGTTATATTAGGGTTACTCCAGCATTGTAGACCAGTCTAAAGCACTTTGGTGAATCTATAGGACTTGAACTGTCCCACAGCCACATAGACGGTATTTGGGATATGAACATGTATGGGCAGACACCACTCTTAAGTGGTTACCTCCCTAATCCTCCAAGCATTACTAATGACTGTGAGCATGCCGTTTTGAACACATCATCTGATACTGTGTGTGAAATGCACTAGTTCCAACAACAGCGGCCTGTTCGTTGTGGATCACATGCTCTGAGTTTGGACAGTGGAGGATGATCCAGGACAAGATACTGAAAAGGGGCCTAGTTAGTTCCCCTCTGCTGTTTTACTGTTTTATTATATTGACTTGGGTTTAAAAAGAGGACTACTCTGAGCCAAGGATTCAAGTTTTTACATGTGACTCACAGTATTTGCATATTGCCTTAATGTCGAGGTCAAGGGCGTAGCCAGCAGACAATGGTTTTGGGAGAATCATTGCATGAATAGTTCCTGTCCAAAATGACATCAGTCCTGTACTCAGTGCCATATCAAGTATCCCATCAAACCTCTGTAGTGAATGTTTGTAGTAAAACCTGTATTACAGCGTAACAAAGCTGGCTATGACCTTAACCTAGACGATGCATTGATCAGGCATAACATTATGACCAGGATTTGACATTAACACTAGCCAACTAACTACTTTAGGCCTGACTTTCCGCTGTTAAGGCTAAAAATGTACCCGTTGTAAAAAAAAAAAGACTATAGTAAATAATGTAGTGGAGGAAAAATGTTACTTAATTTTCTTAGTTGATCATAAATGGATAGTACATTTTCAGTGGCTGTTGTGAAGGAAATTGCAATATCCAATTATAATTATCCATTCCCACATTTGAATTGTGGGAAATTAAAAGTGGCTTGTGAAACTTAAATTACACTAGCCTGGTGGCCAGTTTATTTCAAGCCCTGATTATGACCACCTGCCTAGTATTGTGTTGACCCAATATACAACAAACTGTGATTTTAGCAGAACTAGCATTAACATTAACAATTTAAACCACACTGCAGTTTTGGAGATGCTCTGACCCAGTCGGCTGACAATTTCTCCTCAAATCATTCAAATAAAAAAATGCGCCCTTGCTGCCTAATATACCCCACCCACTAACGGGCGCCACGATAAAGACTTGAGCAGTGCTATTCCCTTCACCTGTCAGTGGTCATAAGGTTTTGCCTGATTGTTGTACATTTTGTAAAACAGCGTAATTGCACTTGTTTATTTATGTCCACACTTTCTTTGTAATAGAAAATAATGTATTTGGAAAGTTGCACGTCTTGGCCACTACAGTGTATGATGGACTCTTTTATAAAACAAAAAGACATTCAACTGCAATATCAGAGTAATGTGATGTTTTTTTTATTTTATTTTGTACTGGGACGTCACTAAAATTCAGACTTAGCCCTCAGTAACATGAAGAATTTCTAAGTTTGGTTTAGTCCTGCTTTAAACCTCTTTAGTTTAGCCCCAATTAGTAGTCCATAGTTTAGTCTTGTTTACTCTTCATTCACACCTGATTTAGTTTTGGGTAAGACTTGGTTTAGTTCTGGTTTAGCCCTAGTTACCTAATTCGTCCTGGTTTATTCTATCACTTACTTTTAGGGGTGTTGAGAACATTTTAGGGTGGCTGGCGGCCCTGATTTTGTATCACCCATTTAGGGCAACCGTTTACTGTGAAACTAAGGGGCAAGGTTTTAGATAATAAGGCAGAAGACTAACCAGACTAACTCGTAATAATTAAGTGGGAATTTTGGAGAGATGAGAACTATTTATGTTGTTTTATAATATGATGCAGACACTAAACCTGACTTCATCTTCATCATTTTAACATACTAGATATAATAGTCTTTTGCTTAGTATAATATATGCTGACCACAATTAGAACAACCAGTTACTTTTGCTCAATGAATCATTCAAACCTGCCTGTTTAGCCTGGGGTGCTAAAAAAAACACAACAATCACTTCTCAAACCTCTCCAATCAAGTGCCATCTCAGAGAATATTTGGCTTTCACATCCAGGACTAAAATAACCCTAAATCCGTGGTCAATTTCCAGCCCTCCTACCGGAGACTTGAACTGAAAACTGCGATTTTGATCTCAATGCTTTGTAGGTAAAATGCCAGCCTTCCACTATACCCTGCACTAAACCACTACTGTAAACCTGTCCCTATTCATTTGACCCCAGTTCATTGTCATGCATGATCCCCATCTATGTTATGTAACATGCTGAATTCCTCTGACACTTATCCCAGAGACTGTCTAAACCAGGTCTACACCAGGTCTACACCAGGTCTAAACCAGTCTACACCAAGTCTAAACCAGGTCTAAACCAGGTGTACACCATGGTCTTAGTCTACACCAGGTCTACAGCAGGTCTAAACTAGGTCTACACCATGGTCTTAGTCTACACCAGGTCTACACCAGGTCAAAACATCCAGGGTCTTGGTCTACACCGCGTCTAAACCAGGTTTACACCAGGTTTAAACCATGTCTAAACTAGACCTACACCATGGTCTTAGTCTACACCAGGTCTAAACCAGGTTTAAACCATGTCTAAACCAGGTCTACACCAGGGTCTTAGTCTACACCAGGTCTAAACCAGGTTTGCACCAGGTCTAAACCAGGTTTACACCAGGTTTAAACCATGTCTAAACTAGACCTACACCATGGTATTAGTCTACACCAGGTCTAAACCTTGTCTAAACCAGGTCTACACCAGGGTCTTAGTCTACACCAGGTCTAAACCAGGTCTACATTAGGTCTAAACTTGGTCTACACCAGGGTCTACACCAAGGTCTTAGCTGTCTGGACTTGGAAAGACCTTGCAGTAATGTGCAGAGATTTACAGATCTAGTGTAGTTTATTATGGTCTGGGGACTACTGCTGATGATGTGGAAGGACATGATGAAATTGGTACTTTTGGATTGCATAAATGATTGCACTACGTTTAACTTTGCAGAGGAAACAAAATGCAATATAATGGCAAAACTGACCAAATTCTGTCAGATAAAACACTTGGTGTTGTCTATGTTCAGTTTATGCATGTTTTTCAGTGGTTTTACCTGTGATAATGTAAACAAGGAACTGCCCCAGATCAAGTTTACAACATAAAGAATATTTTTTTTAAACCATGTAGTATTTTAAAATTGAAACCTCCTTCATTACGATCAATATGGTTTTATTATCCTAAATTATTAATGGGAGATTCACAGTTTGAGCAATATCAAACACACTGTACTATTGTGTAACCGATGGCAGCTTTACTGACAGCTATAAAATGAATTGGACCACATTGCGTCTATTTGATAGCTTCCTGAGAGACGCATCACAAAGATATGAGAACATTTCATAAGTAGGCCAGGCAAAGCTTTTTTCATTGCATAGCACAATTCATACACAGTGTAAGTGCTCAAGAAATAGACATAAAGCACATAGACCAGAATCACAATTTGAAACAAAAATATGAATAAATTGGGAAAAAAAATTTTTAACTGCCCTCCGGAAAAAAAAAAATACATGAGCCTGAAACGCCAGACTAATAGACTTAAAAACAGCTTTTTGTAGGCACTGTTGACACACACCAACTGAACTGACAGATTAACTGACTGACTGACACTGATTGAGACCTGGTTTAGTTCTGGTGTAGTACTGGTTTAACACGGTTTTATTCCTGGTTTTGACTTTGTTTATACCTGGTTTAGATCTAGTTTAGAATTGAAAATTGGTTGAATTTGAGGAAACTACAATTGTTTTCCAATGCAAATGTAAAATCAATTGTAAACTGTGGTGACCATTATTGTGCAGATTCGTTTTATAAGAAGGTTACTATTTGAATCTCCAGTGAGTTTTATAGTCTAGTAGTTTTAGTGTTGTCCGTGGTGCCCTCTGTTGCTGTGCATTCTGCTGACGACCCGGACAGGAATGCATTGTCCTGACGCTGTGGGTAATTCCCTCCTTTGGTTCTCTTGTGTCTGACTTTGAATGTGGCTGTCACACAGTCACATATATTTTTTTTTTTCATATTTATAAATGTAAAAGCAGAAGATATATTGATGGAATAATGTTTTTGACAGATAAATAAACAGCCATCATTGCAATAGCTACTTATTTTTTATTAGTTTTCCTAAGATAAAATTTTTTGAATCCCAAGATAATAATAATTAATATAAAAAGAATAGTAGTTCTCATTATAATGACTTAATTATCTCAGCATTTTGGGAAAACGATTACTAAATGATAATAATCTTAGAATGAATACAAAAAATATTTTATCCTCTTGTGTCCTCTTAGGGCTTCCATAAATAGCAGTGATGGGACTGTTCTGTTTGGAAGTGAATTTCTAAAATACAGTAATGTTTGTTGGCTGTCCTTTTCTCACAAAGCAATTTATATTTGAAATAAAAAAATAATTATCTTTATATCTATGAAATGATTTAGGAGAAGTTTTGCACACATTTAGTCATTAAATGAAGAGCAATAGAAAGATTTACCGTCTGTATTTGTTGTGCTGAAAAACATAGCAGGTGTGAATAATAAGGTAAAGTTTTTGTTTGCTGTACGATATGGGAAAACTTTCATTACTAGCCCATATATCAAAGTATTCTGTCAGCAATCATGTATCTCCATAATAATTTGGGATCAAGAAATGTTCTACTGTTCTAAAGTGGCATGTTCAATTCTGGATTTGCTTTTAAAATTTGTGTACATATAAAGTTTATAGATTATTTTTGAAGTTACCAATCTGGCCTACCAGTTTCACCTTGTTACAGTTGTCTAAAAGTTACATTTATTCTTTCAAAAATGTTGCTTAAGTTTATCTTTCTGGTATTTTTCTTCTTCTTTTGTAATAAACTGTAGTAAACTAATACTTCCAATGTACATATAGCTAGGATCTGGTTCAGTGGTTCCCAAAGCAGGGACCCCTAGGCATGCGCAAAGGTCCTTCAGGAGGGCCCCCAGAGCCCCCACATCAAAACTTTAAAAAGAAATTTAGTGTGAACTGAATAACAAAGCCCTCCCGTGGACCCACCACCCGCGGGAGGTACCCTTAAAAAGCGCTGGTGCAATGTGGATCGGGCAGTGGTCGAAGGCGGGAGTTCCCTGCTTAGACTGCTACCTCCATGACCCAGTTTCAGACAAGTGGAAGAAAATGGATGGATGGATGAATAACAAATATGTACACAATTATATTATATTTAATCAAAAATCACTTCAAGCTGTTTAAAGTTACTAGAGTGTTGTTTCCAATGTTTTCAAAAAAGAATTAGATTGAATAGATCGCTATGTTATGGAAGAAGATTTCAGATTTGAGGGGCACTCTTGACTTCTGGAATGGCTGATTTAGTTACTTCAGGTGTCTACGAAACATCATTTGCACTAACAGAATTTTGAAACGTGAACCAAAGTAAAAATACCAAGATTTAAAGCAAAAATCGATGAAAAGGTCTTTATTGAAGTCCCCACAGTTCTTTTTAAATAAACAAGACACATAAAGTACTCAGAGAGCGATTGCTATAACCGTCAACTGCAATAAAACACAATTAATCTTTATTAAAAAAAGGAGTCAAGATACAACCAACACACACATTTAGCCTGCTGTCAATAAGTTGGCTTTTAACACAAAAATACCCATAATTGAGGTCATTTAGTTAGCAAATGGGAGTGGTATATCAATTTCCATGTTTTTGTCGCCGACCTTTACGTATCGTTCAACAGATTTGGTTTCTTCTTTAAGGGTCTCAATAAAGTTATTTTGGAAAGCGTTGATGTTTTTAATCATTCTATCCATCCAAGATTGCATGTCGCTGTTTAGCTGCTCTAAAGAAATGTCATCTACCATGTTTTGGACTCTAGCCTTGACAGTTCTGAAATATTCCATCACAATCATGTAAATCTTTTCAAATTGAATCACAACATCTTTAAGTATCTTGGAGTTAACTGCATCATCATAAACTTCGGACATAAAGTCAGTCATTTTGTCAAAATTGATAGATTGGACCATTTGCAGAAACTTTTCACCTTGACTCATCGCAAACTGGGTAAAATCGTTAATATTTTTGATGATATCTTCTAGGCGATAAGAGCCAATTTTCTTAACAATTATTATTACTTGTTCTTGAAGTCTGGTGAAAGCTAAGGCGAGGTCTTCCAAAATTTCACTACCCCTCACAACGTGGTTAGAAAACTCAAATTCGAGTGATTTGAAGTACTCGATAATTGGGGTGAAAATTGTGGTGAAGTAATTTGGGATACGTCGAATTGCCTCCTCTGACAGATCAACGAAAAAGCTAATGACTATTTCGTACAGCTGGAGCCCGGTCACTTTTTCTTCATGGTTAGGGATTTGGAATCTGGTTTGTTTAATAAAATTGATAATGGCGTCAAAAACCACTTCGACTTTGCTACGGTACTCCCTAATCAGAGCGATTACGTTATTGGAAAAGGTGATCATGTATTCGTTGGGGTTCACAGTTTCAAAGCTATCAACGGCATCCCTGAACATAACGGTACCCTGGTTTTTAGCCATTTGAAAAGATTTCCTAGCATTTTTACCGAATCTAGCACCTTCTTTGTAGATATTATTGTACAGAATGATAGCAGGCTCAGAGACTGTTTCTAAATTGGGGATTTTGTTCTTGACAGCTAGCATCACGTTGTAGGGCATCTCAGTGTTCCAGTTTGTCTGAATGTTGATGCTCTTCACCATAGACAGCTTCACGTCAATGATGTCGACATCGTCAGTGGGTACAGACTAAAAAAGAAAAAATATTCAAAATTAGTTACGAATTTACAAGTCAGATTTTTTATTTTTATTTTGGCAAGTTAGGTCGACTGCATTAGATTTTCAATAAGGCATAACCTTAAACTTATTAAGCTAATTGTAGCTGGCCGACTACATGTGTGTAATGTAAGTGCCCGATTAGAGAACATTAGTTGTCATTGGTCACGGTAGTTTTAGCATGTACCCTTTAGATTTTGTAGCACTAATTGCTCTAAACAAATAAATATTGGGTCAATTACAATTGTCTTCACAGTCACTGACAGAACATACATTTGCTATCTTTTGTGTTTGTGCCCAATGAACAACATTTGATGGCTAATTCTGATTCATCTATAATCTATTGCAGTTCAGAGCTCTTTTTGCTCTTATAAACAACTCAATATTGAGCAAATTACTAATGTTTTCTACCTAGGCACTGACAATACACTCGTCATCTGTTAATTTGCCCAACTAGCGCTAACGCTAATCTATCTATTAATAATCTATTGCTTTCTGCTTAACTTTTAAGGTGTCTAAAGATGAAGATAAAGAAAATGCTGCTTACCGGATAGCGACCGTAGATTCTTGTTTTAATAGCAGCCAGAGACTTGGGCTGGATTTGAGCTCCAATGAGTCCAGCAGATGGAGTAGACATAGACATAACCAGGCCTTCATCTGGGTTCACATTCATTGTCTGGTAGATTTCATATGTGGCGTAGGCAAAGCCGAATTTAGCAGAGTTGGTCATTGAAGCATCCACCATATTAGTAGACAAAAGCATGGTGTTGTCGTGGTTAAACTCAGCCATTGCAAGCTTCACGGCCAAGACAGAGTCCATTTTGAATTCATCGTTTGTCCTCATTGCAGCACTACCTTGAATTTTTCCACTCAGGAGATCGAATTCAGATGTAGAGGATGCATCCAGCTTCATAACAATGCCATCTTGGTTGAGCATGCTAGCGTCAGTTTTGAGAGTTAGCATAGCGGTTTTCATGGTGAATTCATAAGTCAAGTCACCCAAACGTGGAATCTTGATGCTGTTGATTTTGGGAAGGGTAATTTGGGGGATTGTCAGCTTGCTAAGAGCAGATGGGACATGGAAAGTAGGCATTTTAACAAGGCTAGCATCTGGCAATGGGACAGTGTAGGTGGACATTTCAACATCCATCAATGGAATCCTGTAAGCTGGGACTGTAATGGTCTTGGGCAACTCAATGCTGTATTTTTCGTACTCTTCTCTGGCTTTACCGTAAGTTTGAGAGATAATGGCAGCGGCTTTATCCTTTCCAATCAGCATGTTTTTGTAAAGAGCCTTTGTGTTGCTATTGATAGCATTGATGACTGGTTCCATGTTGAGGTCAATGACAATCATATCTGGGTTCTTCATATATTTCAAATTTGAGTTGATATCCAGAGTTTGCTGTGTGGTGATGAAGAAGGAGCTAAGGCCAGCATCTTCCCACAATGAAAAGTCTTCAACTCTATCCATTGTGTAGTCAACCCATGGGATGGTAATTTCAGGGATGGTAATGTGTTCTTTGAGCATGTCAAGATTGGCCTCTCCGTTGATTTGGTACTGGAAGTTCATTTCTCGCTCCATGTTCTCCATGCTAAAATGATGGGAATATTTGTACTGGTTGAATCTTGCCTGGCCGGTCCAGCTAGCCCTCTGCTCCATGGGATTCAGGGCAAAAAAAATGTCATTTTGAAGATCGGTTTTGCCTGATAGCTTGAATGGAAGAGCAACCTTAGCATTGGCTTTGTTTTTGGCATCAAAGATAACATCATCTGGGGTGACTGATGCTACGATGGAGTTAGCAAGAGTTCCCTCAATTTTTCCAACAAGCTCTGCATTGTGAGAAGCAGTGAAGTCAATTTTCATGTCTTCAACTTTGGCTTGAAATTTGGCCTCTGCAATGCTGTTTTTAAGGAAAGATGCTTCGGTTTCCATTCTTGCATCAATAATAGCATGTTGGAAGATGCAAATATCTGCATCCAATTTCTGGGTCATCTTCATGTTAGTGCAACCGGTAGCACCATTAAAGGTGATCTTAGCTGTGTGGAGATCGAATACAACTTCCACATCACTCTTGTGGTTGGCCTCATTGTCGTTCACTTTTCCGTCAACGGCATTTTCCAGTTTCAAGGTAACGCTGCCATCTTGAAGCTCCAAGGTTGTCATTTGATTACCTGTCATGTCAGTAAAGATTTTAAGTGGAGGGAATCTCAGGTTGTGTTTGTAGCTTGTCTCCATTTTGGAAGATAGGCCATTTTCCATAGTAAGAGATGCCTTGTTGACAAAATCGCCGGTGTACAATTCGGTGTCGGCCTTGGCGGTGGTTTCAGCATTGGCCAGAGCAGAGTGCCTATAGATGCTCATATCTCCCTGGTGGTCAAATTTTAAGCAATATTGGTCAAATTTGAAGTTTTCTTTGAAGGCTAAGTGGCTCATTCTTGGCAGGGCAACATTAGCAGAAGCATCAAGTGTGTACTCAAGAGGCCTCAAAGTGGAATCTGCGCTAGACTTGATGCTGAGCAAGATGTCGGGAGTGTCAGAGCTAACTGTGTTGTTCTGAAAATTAGCACTGGTCTTCATCTTGTAATGTGGCGACATGATTTTGAACTCTCCGGACAATTTGCCCAAACAAGGGATAGCGCTCATCTCCTTGAGTTTGTCTGTAAGCTCCCTGGAGAAGGTGTCATAGTCAAAAGATCTGATTTTCGTGACCATGCGAAGGACAAAATCATTTATATCCTCGATAAATTGCTTGAAGTCAACAGCGTACAGCTCAGCAACAAGTCCCTGAATTGGCAGCATCACTTTTTTAACCACTGGCTTGATGTCAATAGACTTAATAGCAGCAAACACGGCTTGGATCTTCTCCCTCACTTGATACTGCTTCATGAGCTTAACAATCTCATCCATAATGGTGCCAATCATCTTTTCAACTTCGTAATTGGACAGGATTTTTTCCATTTTTCCATAGACCACATTAAACTTTTCGAGAATATTGTATTTGTTGATCCAATCCATGACAGCCTCATTGATTGTCTTCAGCATAGCCACAACTTTGTCGGTAGGGAACCTGGTGGTCAGGGTTGTGATGTAGCTTTCAATTGAGGAAAGGAACTTTTTCAGATCTTGGACGAAAAGGTTGACATCAAAGTTATCAATTACTTCTTTGAGCTCGGCTACTTTGTTCTGAAGCCTGGTGCTGATTTTGTACTTGCTGTCAATGTCTTTGATACTCTCAATGCCTTGGTCCAAAAGCCTCATCATTGCATTTCGGATGTTCTCAACAAGTGCTGGGAGATGCTCAACGAAAGGGATCATGATATAGCTTTCTCCATTCTTTTCGTAGATGATAAAACCAGAAGTGCTGTAGTCATCATTTCTGTCTTTGTTTGCAAAGAAAGAAGTTGAAGTGGCTGCTGACATCTCGATTCCAACTTTCTCTGCATTGTTGAAGGCATTTATTTCATGATTGAAAGCATGCTCGTTTACATTGCTGGCCATTTTGAGGGTGACACTTTGCTCCTTGAGGTTGAGCAAGCTGTTGAACTTATTGTCCATGTTGGTCTTGATAATGGGGCCATCTCTTAGTTCATGAGTAGTTGAAGCTCTATATTCAAATGAATGGGTGAACATTAGGGGCTCGGCTTTCATCAAAAACTTGCTGTACATTTCGCCGCTCTGCTGGCCGAAGATTTCGATATTGCCATTTGAGTTAAAGATGGCGTCAACATTCAAGGTGAATGGGGCAGCCAATGTTTTGACAGTGCTGTCCATGCGCAGATATGGGGAGTTCAAGTTGGCAATATCATTAAATTTCAAAGTCAAACCAGAAAGCTCCACATCAGCAGTGTGTGACATGTGGGTTCCCAACAGTTTGCCATTGGTTTTGCAATTAGCGGAAAGGACCAAATCAACAAACTTGAATTCGTAAGTATGGCGCATTTCTTCTTCATTGAAGCTGCTCATCACGGTACCCACCAACTCCATTGTGTAGGGCTCTGCTTTGAACTGGCCATCATTGTTGAAGTTTACATCTATTACTTTCAGTTGATTTTTCATAATGACATTGGCTACAAAGCGCTCAACATTTAAAGTAATGTCATGCGTGTATTTGTTTTTGCTGTTCAAGATGTTGTCAGTCTTGGATTGAAGGGTGAAGGATCTCATTGTCAGAGATAGTGTGTGAGTGTTCTTGGTGGTAATTTCGTTGAATGAAGCGACCATGTTGCTTGAGGCAATAAGGCCATCTTCGCTGATTCTCATGTTGACTCTGTTTCTTCCGTTCAGATCGAAAACATTGCCTTTCATGATGCTGTTTAGATAGATTTCTGAGCTTGCAATTTTGCCTTCAACATTCAACTCAGCTTTGTTCTCACTAAAACCACCCTTTGTGGTAAGAGACAGTGTAGCCCCGGTAGTATCAGCTGATCCGTGGAAGACATTTTCGAAAGTGAATGGAGTAAACTGGGCAGTTGTGGTGCAGCTAGTGGTCAAACCGTTGTTATCTAGTGTCAAGGTAGCTTTGTGTGAAGCAAGGTTTGCGAAGATGTTGACTGAGGCATCTGAGTTGATCTCCACACCGGATGGGGTCAAAGAGCTTGTCAGCAGAGAGTAGGCGCGGTTGGCAGAGTCGTCGGCCTGGTTTTCGAATCTCAGTGTCACCTGTCCTTCGGATGCTAGCAGCTCCATCTGGCTACGTAGCATCTTCTCCTCGCTAGCCTTGGTCACAGAGTCAGACGTGATGGTAAGTTTGACGTCCTTGTACGTTACGTTAATCTTGGTTGTGTGCTTTATTGGCTCGCTGTTCATGTTAGTATTGGAGTCAATGAGCAGCTCTGCATTAGCGTAGGACATCTTTACTTTGTTTGCAAGCTTCACAATGTCAGAGTTAAATCTAATTGTGCTTTCGGCTTTAGCTTCCCTCTTAGCTGGCTCAAGGGAGAAGGTGTTTTGGGAAGTGCAGGTAGCAGAGATAGGGCCAATATTCATGCTAGCATCAGAATTCACGTCGCCGGAAAGCATGGTTGGTGCAAGGGTGAACTGTGTAGAAGTGCTCATTGAGGTTTCAACACCGGGGCACTTAGCAGTCATGGTGATCCTGCCTCCAGACCAGATGTTGTCAGTGACGCCGAAATTGTTGCGGACTTTGATTTCAGATCGGAGCAGCTCGTGCCTGAAGCCAAAGAAGAGGGAGGTGGTGACGCCATTGAATTCTTCGTAGAGTTCAGCATTTCCTGTTTATGTCGAGACAAAAATGCAAACTTTAGACAACTTTTATAGTTGGATATATTGAAAACATAAGCTATCTTTGTTTGAAAAATTTGAAGGTTACAAAAAAATGCCAAACTACTTTTTTAGGCTTTTTTAAAGTTGTAGTCGAAAGATGTCCTAAAAGAAGTATAATAATTTATGATGTAAAGTAGGTAATTTGTCAAAAAATATGATTTTACTTCGGTCTTTCCCCTGGTCTCTACAGCAATTTCAAATCACAGTTTATGTTTAACCTGTATTATGTATTATATTTAAATTTACAGTTATGCTGTTTTTACAATGACATTTTTATTTCATAATACATAATCATTTATGTGGTACATTTCTGACAAATTTCATATAAGTATGTGTTATGCAAGTTGATTCTTTGTAATAATTTTTCCAATTAGCTATAGCTGATACTGAGCATGGTGTGATGTCAAAATAACCCTCATTTTATTGTATTATCCTTATAAAAATAGATGAATTAATTTGAATTATTTACCTGTATTTGCGAAGGACAGCAGTCTCATGGAGCTGTCCCCCTTGATGCTATATTCAGCCTTGTAGCTCGGAGAATCCACAGTGTTGTTGCCAATAGTCACTATTGCCTCCATGTTGTAGAAGTTAGTTTCGACTTTGCTGGTCATTTCCATCTTGCCCATCAGCGGAACAGTGAATTCATACTCCTCTGGGATGGTGAAAGTTGGGATGTTGATGTATTTGGAGGTGAAGTCCGCGTTCAGCTGTGGGACATTGATGCGAGGTGTTGTGAACCCACTAGGGATTCTTAGTTCCTCAGAGGACTTGCCGCCATAAGGTACAGGGAGATAGATGATCATGGTGTCCTTGTTGAATTCATATTTGATTGCACTTTCACTGTGGAAGAGAGGAAATATATATTTTAGTTTTATTCACAAAATACTATTCAACTAGACTCAACTATTACAATAATTGTTTGAAAGTCTATTTATTCAATGTGCTCTTGGGAAATAGCTTTTTTTTTTTTCAAATTTAGTTTACTTCCTAAGCATTCCAAGATATTTTGTTTTGCAACCAAACATTATTTCTCAAGTTTGCTACACAATTGATCATTTTTAACATTATGGTTATAGTGCATGTCCTGCCAGTAAAACTCTTTCAAGTTTCCATCTACCCTACAATGCACAATCTAATGTTTCTGGATACTTCTCTGAAACTTTAATAGAGTAATAAGGTAAGCTTCCATTTCTTATTTATTACTGTTACACTATTCACAATCACCACACACCTACAGTCCTAAAATAAAATAGTGTTAACTGTGGACTACTTACTAGTTTATGAACAGGTTCTTAGGCAAGACTGGCATTTCCATATTAGCAATGCTGTCTTTTAGAGTCCCCACATAGGGGAGGTCACCCTTTACTCTGTCCATCCAGATAGTGCCATACTAAAAAAACATCAAAATTACATAGATTTTTAATTATTTCACAGTAACATGGGAAGGACATGCAAACCTCCAACCCATTCATTCAATAATTTCCAGTGTAGTCATAATATTGTATTTCAGTTTACCTCCAGTCCTTTGTTGACAATGTGGCGCAGTTTCATGTCTGTATTCACAACTCTTTGGTCCATAACGTCCTCCATGAACTGTCTGAACCAGGCCTGAGCCATGTCAGTGTACTCCACCATCAGTTTAGTCTCAGCGTTTACATTAGACATCATCTTCACTTCAGCCTGATCAATATCTGAAATAATAAACAAAATATTCAAGGTAAGGTACCGTTTTTTATAGGTTCAATTTATGGAGAAACCAGAACAAAACTAGGACTGGATCAAAATAAAGTGCAAACCAGTTACTAAACTAGAACCTAATCAGCATAATCAGGCATAAACCAGGACTATATTTTATTGAATTTGAATATTTTAAAATCATAATATGAAGCTCGACTCGAAAAGTATTCAAACATACTTGTATGGTGGGTCAATATCATTTTGTTCTAGGCTACCGGTAGAGAATTATAAGTAGACTGGAAGAAAATAATCTGTGTTTTGAGATGTTAAGTGCAAAGAGTGAAATTTTTTGAGGTGCCATACCGTATTTGAAGGTGATGGCCTGGGTGGAGGTGGTCTCGGGGAGTTTGATGTCAGTCCTTAGCTCCATCACGAGGCCTTCAGCGCTGTTCATTGTTGCAGTGACAGAGGCATCGGTACGGAGGGCTGGGACCAACAGCTGAACCTGGGCCATACCGTCTGTCATACCCTGCAGCCTGGAGAAGAGGTAAAAAGATATGGTTGGTCTAATGTTGTATAGTTTTCGGGGACTTGCTTTGCTATTTTATTTGTCCTATTCAAAATCAAGTCAAATCAAACAATAAAAGTTAAAAGTGCCACTCGGGCAACTATGGGCAAAATAAGTCTAAATCAGGTCTAAACCAGGAAAAACTATGATTTATCAAGCCATGAACTTCTAAATTAAGCTATAATATATCAAGCTTTGCCCCTCTTTGAACCGCCACCTTACCGTGGTGGAGGGGTTTGTGCGCCTGAATGATCCTAGGAGCTATGTTGTCGGGGGCTACATGCCCCTGGTAGGGTCTCCCAAGGCAAACAGG
>JAVQKC010152555.1:0-24854 GCA_036025475.1 Philypnodon macrostomus | reverse complement strand
ATGCACCTACGATGAAAATTCCAGAGCCCTCCATGACTTCTAAGTGGGAGAAATAGCAAAATAGCAAGGTGTTCAAATACTTGTTTTCTTCACTGTATATATATATATATATATATATCGTATATAATACCCAGACAGCCATTTTCCATTTCACCATCAATGGACTTACCAACCAATCCATTATCGATCCATTATTATACCACCACCAAAAGCATTGCATAAAATCTGACCCAAAACTGGCGAAAGATTATTCCGACTCACTTCACAACCAAAACAGACCTATAAAAACATTGAGACGAGCGTACTGTATCATTTAATCTACCAGGCTGACAAATACCAATGCATGTCTAGACAAAACATTCTCACTAACCCTATTTTAAAAATGTTAACAATTTAACTTCAATTCGATTTGACTGAACCAAGATTTGAAAGATGGTTTGACAGACAAACCAAAATATGATAAAGCAGGAAGTGGTAAGTGGTGCAGTCACAGAGCTAAATCCTTTATAGCATATCAAGTGAAATGCTTTGACAGGGAGTTTGCTGGGCCGCAGTGTGGAGAAGATTATTTTTGTCGAGTCGAGTGACAGCATGCTTGTGAGTATGTTTAGCTGATTAAGCAACTTCCACAAAGGGATGATACCAGCAGGGATTTCTGTGCTTGAAGGGTGAAAGTGACCACCATTTTGTCAGTGTCAACGGGCATTTGAAAGTGGTGAGTGTATGTTTTTCTCCTACAAAGAAATATGAATAGCCTAGTCTTTGTTGTCTGGCAAAGTTTGGTATAAAAGGTTTGGCCATATTTATTCTGTATTATACAAAGAATATTTACTTTCAGTCCCAGGGCCAGATGCAAAAAATCCTTTAGATATAATGAATGACCTGTATCAATTGGTCTTAGAACACATACAAATCAGAAAGTCATCATAATACCTATAAATATAACCTATATAACTAAATTGAAAAATACATATATTTCACTCAAATTATAAAAACTGCCATTTTGCAAATTTCAAATTATTGAAAATGACTGCTCAAAAATACTTAATAATTGTGATTCTAATAGCACTCTATATTCTACCCAGTCTCCAGTTGGTCAACACAATGAAACACATAGTAAGAGGAGACAATAGTCAGGTGCTACTATCACACTGTAGGAGAATTATCATAAGTAATTATATCTTTGCACTAAACTGAACCCGTATCTCCATCTTGGTTACCGTGAAATGTTACTTTGCGGCACCTTTTAAATGATGCTAACCTATCATTAGGACTTCAACTATATAAAGTTTGGCTTTGCAATTATGAGCAATTAGCAGACACTATGGGATTATTACAGTGCTTGTGTGTGGGTGCAAGTAATCAGAGGAAAATCACAGCAAGCCATTTAAGCCCCGGGGGGGCACAGCGACTTCCATTCAGCTAACATACAGATATTCCAAAGGCGAATTACAAAGTGGTTCTTTTTCGTTCGTTATTGTGTTGTGGATTGAGTGGCAGGTACAGCTTGAGACAAACAGGGCTGTAGCCTGCTCTAAATCTGTCAGGCCTGATTGCACTGGCCTCATTTGACTAACAGCGACATTAGCACACTAAAGCACACACACACTTCCACACCTATCATGGAATTACTACTCAAATGGTGCAGCTAAATGCTCTTTGGAAGTGGATTGGTGGAGATGTTCATATATAAAATGTTCTATCTTCCAAGGATTGCATAAGTATACTTTAATAAGGAATGATTATGGGACAGAGGTTTTAAAGATTCCCCACAAAACACATAGAGTGGTAGTTGAATTGAGCTAGAGGAGACATTTTTGCTCCATTAATTCCAGTTCTTTTTTCTACAACAATCTGGAGAAGACAAACTGAGCACTGCTGAAGGAGAAGTACACTCATTTAACAGTTCTCCCATAGAGGTTCAACGTGATTTTAATTCAAATAGTTTTCTTTACTTTACATTGCATTTCTATAGTAGCTTGTCCCTGTAGGGCTACCATAGCTCTCCATGTTCCCTGACATGTCGAGTGAGTTGAGTATATGTAAGTGCTTTTTTTTGGTCCCTTATAAATCTGACAAAAACACACACAATAATTTAATGTGTATATATATATATATATATATGAATCTTGGCCACAACAGTACATTTAACCCTTTAAGTTCACTCTGAACTGCACATGTACAGTTTTGACTTTATGTCAGTAAAAATATTGTAAATAGGCTTAATAACTCTGGAGTGCTAAGACAGCAGCCCCACAGGAGTGCGCGAGCGAACACACACACACATGCACCCACACACACACACTCACACACACATCGTGAACACACTCACACACACACACACACACACATCACGCACACGCATGAGCAGTTTTCTTGAACGTTGACACCAGGCTCCTCCGTCAGGTGCGCACTGGGCCAGAGATCGACAGGTGATTGCAATATTTAAGCACTATTTATTCATACCTACCTGTATGTTTAAATGTGGCTGTGTTGACACTATAAAACTATTGTCCTCATAAAAAGAAGGGCTGATGTCATTTGGGATTCTAAAATCTGAGGGGTGCCTTTTGTTGAGCCTTGTTTAGATAATTATCAAAAAGCCTTTCAACAACAGAACAGACTTTTGAAATCCTAAATGGCTAGTAACTTTTGACCAATAGTTGCTGATTTAGCTAATGAACAAAAGTTTATGTCAAGCCCTGGTTATTTCTGTACATGATTGTGGATATGGAAAGGTTCTAGACCAGGGGTGTCCAAACTATGGCCAGATGCGGCCCGCAGAGCAAATTTTTGTGGCCCTCAGGCTTTCCTCTCAATTGGCTCAAAAGGTCTTTTTACTGCATTTGACTCTACATAATCCAAGTCCACTTTTCTGTGTGGTTATTGTTGTAATATAGAGGGACACTAAGTGAATAAACCTGAACCTAAAGTGGTCAGAAAACAGATACAACTGAAGGGGACTTTTGGTGAAGCGAAATCGGTCACCTCAGCAAGTGGCCCTCCTCGGTATACATTTCTGACATGTGGCCCTCAGTGAAAACTTTGGACAGCCATGTTCTAGACTGACTGCACCTTTGCTGAGAAAAGAAACCCATGTGGCTAGCTGAAAACAAATATTGTACAACTACAAAACAACTCAATCCATAAAGCCCGCCTCTATACTTTTATAAGGAGGAACAATCTCGGGAATGCTTCCAGACCCTCTGCACTGATAACGTGAAAGGGACCAGCATACATAACACATAACACAAATGTACAAGGTTTACATTGTCCTTGAGTCTCCATTGTTGTGGTGGAAAGACAGTGTAGCCATCCTTCTATTTCTAATTCAGCCTCATAATCACCTGCAATAGGATTAGTTCAGGGGCTCAGGGTTTGTCACTGGGGCCATAAGATTGCTGCCAAAAGCCCCAGCTGGCCGCCTCCAGTATTTGGACCAGGTATGACATATTCACCCCTCCACCTTCCCAAGAGCGCACCAGGGCGCCATCTTTTTCTGCATCATGTCACTCAGAAATCCGCCCCGTGCCCTGTCCATAAACCGGGTGCCATCTTGTGTCCTCGTGATGGCTGCCATTACCACACAATACAGTATAGACAAGTCTCTTCATTTAATCGTTTTGACACTATCCCACAACTTACATTCACACTCACGCACACACACACACACAGTTTCAAACAAAACAAACATGCTTAACCTGTGTTTTTTAATTGAATTTTGTCTCTTTTTACGATTTTGGGGAGACTTGGGCTGAACTGCTGCCAAACCCCTCTGACTTGCAGGGATATGACACTCTGACTCACCTGGGCCTGAACCACAGCAGCCACATGCAGGGACGAGGTTTAGGTTATTTGCTGTTTTTTTATTGTTTATTAGCATTTTTTATGATGATGACTTCTGTTACGCTCTAGTACTAATATTTAATTAATGATCTTTGCCAAAAGCTTTACTGTCTCTATTTAGTTCCCCATTTGCTGATTGAAGATTTTAATATATATAATTGACCCAAAAAAACTGCACTTAAACTGTGAAAGTTGTCAACACAGCTCCGTGGTTGCTGCAAGGATATATTTTATATGAAATGAAGCATGTTGCTGGAGAGAAGCTAGATAGCAATATAAGTAGACAAGATGTATACATGACCCAGCTCACCTGATTTAGGTTTGAGGACCTAGGTCATTTAGGGCTAACACTGATATTCATTACCTTTTGCATAAACTCTAAATGTTCATTTTATTTAGTTTACTTTTTTTAATTCATTTGAATGCATTAAGCAATACTTTATTGATATCTGAAATGTTTCCTTTTTGTAAAATTGCTACGTATGCTTTGTCCGAGGTCACACAAACAGTAGTGTGTGGTTAACTTATTGATTTGCTAATGTTCTTAATTGATTACCTTTTGGCCTCTGATTATAAAGGTGATGGCTAGTTAAACTCATGCAGCAGTACATATTTGTGTGGATGTGAAATGGATGTCTTCCTCAAATGTATTTCTTTTGTTCAGATAGTAAGTGAAAGCAAAGCAAAATCCTTTTTCTTTAAGTGATACACTCAAACAGGGGTAATGCAATAGAAGTACGTATACGAGCATCTCATTAAAAAAGAATACACAGCAATTATTTCACTATATCTCAGACTCTCGTAATGGAGTCTGCAAAATAAATGACTCCATGAATATGTATTTTATTTTACCTTCATTTAACCAGGAAAAGTCTCATTGAGATTAAAAAGAGCGTCATGGCCAAGACAGGCAGCAGATAATACATATAAATGGTAGCTTAACTCTGGAAATCTAACTCAAATGATCATTACCATTGTCTGGTCAAAATTTGGTATATAGTTTTGCAGCAGCTCTTGTGTTTGTAACTCAATTATACAACAACAGTTTTAATTGTACAGCCAAAAACAGTGCTTTAGTGAGAATTATATACATTACCTGACCACAAACGGTGCTCCTTTGAAGTAAGTAGCTCTTATCATGTGCAGACAGGAGGCAACTGGGGAGAGAGATCCTGTGTCTGGCCGTCCGTGAGGCTTAGCCAGGATCAGGCGATGGAAATACAAGGCACCAGGCGGCCATCTTAATCACAGGTTATCACTGTCTGACTGTACCGACTGTTAAGAACTTCATGTACTTTGAAAATGCTGTGACCAGTGTAACCAGTAGCATAAGTTAGTTGAAAAATAGAGAGTAATACTGTTCTGCAGAGACCTTGGTGTGGTCCTCTGCCCACCAGCATCTGTGTATTAAAGACCATTTGTACCATGGTATAGCAAGCTTTTTTTTCAGGTCTGTGTGGCCTTTCCTCTCTGACCTCTGGCATATTTTCTTTAGGGAAAGACTTCCCAAAAGATCAGGGATTGTCTGAACAACTCAGCAGCCCAACATCCATGCCACATTCAACGTCACCAACTCCATTTTGCATTATGAACTTTATGTACTCTGACAATACTGCTATCTTTAACGGTGTAACCAAAGGCATAATACTCATCCTGTCCAAAGTTATATATTCAGTTGAGAAAAATGTCAAAAGCATGATTTGTACTACTCTGCATAACTTTATCCCATGGCTTCACTTTAGGAATACAAACACCAAGTTGGTTGCTCCCATTTGGTTGCCCACCAGCGTTAGCACACACAGTGATCGACATTTCACTGTGCAATAAACAGTGAAGGTTAAATGTCAGATCTGTATAATGCACTGCGGTGGTCTTACATTAAAAGTTATAAAACATTTCTGAGCACATTCATATATATATATATTGAACGGGAATGAGTCAAATAAAAAGTATGATTTTTGTGTTGAAATCACTGGACACTTTAATAAATAAACCTGTTAAATGCATAAATAAAGGTACATTTTTGTCAACATTCTTATACCATACATTTGATCCAGCCACAAGGGATGTCAAACCCTGATAAAAAGAAATAGACGGTTGCATCAGAAGCACAATTCATCCATCAAGATTACTAGGGGAAGAAATGTAAAGAATAAAACATATTATATCGTTTAAGATCATGTATGTAAAATACAGTACTCCAGTCAAACAGACATATGTACGTCGATCCTAGGTCAAGCATAAAAGATTGAGATTGTAACACCTCACGATCCTCATAATCTCCTGCATGCTTATCGGCCCGGAAACAGTGCATAGAAAGAGGAGAGTGCCCCGCTGCTGCTCATCCCTTCCCAGCATGCCTTGCACACTGATCAGAGAGGACACAGGTGGGGCGCTGGACCAATGTCATCAGCAATGCTCAAGCACAAACCAAACAGCCTGGCCTCGGCAACAGGGCCTGGATTTGTCCAAGGTGGGAAATGCCAGCCAAATGCCTTTTTGCTCTCTTGATTCCACACTCCCACTCATAACAATATGAAGGGCTGCTCCACAGACAGACAGGGGGGCTAATATTGAACAGGCAGGCTGGACAAATAAGAGCAAAGTGTACTTAGCCACCTGTGGACCAGCTGGAGAGGAGATGGCCCAAGATGGCACTAGCCCCTTGGAAATTCAACAACAGAACCAATGAAAACAGAAAAGAGTTATACAGACTCTTAGAATATCGGATGATATATTGCGTGTGTGTGCGTGTGTGTGTGTGCGTGTGTGTGTGCGTGTGTGCGCGCGTGCGTGTGTGCGTGTGTGCGCGTGTGCGTGACCTCCAGGTCATTCACACGGCCCAAATCTTTAAAAAAGCCCAACAGATCTCCTCTGACCTGTCTGGTAACAGATAAACTGTCCCCAAATGTAGGACAAATCAACACAAAAACTCTTGTATTCCTGTTGCTATTGGCATTCTTTATCAGTCAGTGTAGTATGTTTTTTATGTTTTGTGTTTGTGTGTTAAGACACTGGCCCTCATGGATAATAAAGACTCTTGAACCTTGAACATCAGAATATTTTTTTTTAAATGTACACAGTATTTGATCAATGTGAATAATTTATTCTCTTAAGAAATATTTTAAACATAACTATTTTGGAACAATAATAACCGGGATATAAAATATTTAGTACTCTGCTTAAACTGTTATCCAATGTTTATGTATCTATCTCAAGGCCAATATACAATGGAAAGTGTATTTTAAAAGAACATTAAGATAGAGTTCTACAGTTCTGCAAGAGAAGCAGTTTGTCCCCTTTAGATTTAATTCAACAAAGTAAAATAAACAGTGTGCGTGCTTACTGTCTGTAAGCTGCAGTTGTAAATACATTACATTTAAATTTTAACACAAGGCTTAACACAAGGCAATAAATCAGCAGCTCTGATTAACTTCCTGTACAAGTCCAAAGGGCTCTGGGCTATCCAACTGTAAAATTAGTACCAGTCTGAGGTCCCTCCAGCCGACTGTACCAGCCCTGCGCTCCCGTTTATGCACACTCTAATGCTGATTTAAGGTGGTATGCTTCAAATTAAGCCCTTGTTGAATTAATCTACTGTGTGAATCCCCCCAGACTCAGATCTTTGGGGAATCTGTAGAATAGATGCAGATTTTTTCTCTTCTTCCTCCTTAAGCTAACAATGTTGAATTTGCCAATAGCCTGATGGGCAAAATAATGCAAACTACTTTTTATTTACTTGAAGTATTTCTAATATTTATATATACTTACTTGAGTCTTCCTGTATAGGCTTCAGCTTCATTTTAAGGGTCCCCAGACACATGGCTGTTATTGTGATATGTAAGATTTACTGTGTCTAAGTGACAACAGAATATTTATGACACCACTCAGTGCTCATATAAACACTTTGAGTTTAATGGTGTATTGAACTAGTTTGTTTCATACAAACCATTTCATTTAAAAATGCAAATATGGCAAGAAGAAATATCTCAGCCCATTTTTATTGCCAAAGCAAACTGAATGTTAATGCTTCCAGGCCGTGACCTATGCTATTGAATGGAGGAGGCTTAGAAAGTTAGCCCTGGTTTGCAACTACACAAGTTTGCCAACAACAAAAGTTGCTCCAAGCTGCTCTATCTCTCAAGGCTTTGGGCTGAAGTAGTGCATGGAAGAATAAGTGTTTTCAAAATGCTCTGACCTTGCCTCAGATTTGGCTCAAACAATATGTTTCACTCATTGAGCTTGAACTCAAGTTGCCACAGAATATACTATACACTACACACAATATACTATACAACAGTGGTATTTTGTATTGTCTGTTTGATGATGCGTTTGGATATCAAACATTTTTTTTTTGGCAACCCAACAAAAATCTCTGGCGACCCACTTTTGGGTCCCACCCAGTGTTTGAGAACCACTGCTACACACCACTGACAAATAATTGTACCATTTAAAACAATTTTGAATTTTACTTGAGTCATTTTCCCCAAAACTATACTTACCCTTCACATCTGTTTCATTTTACATATTAACTTCATTAAATGCTCTATTATGTCATATTTTCTCAATGATTTAATAACTGATAATGCATTCGCACTAACCCACTACATCCAATTAGTGCTGTACACAGCCCTCAAGTCTATGTTACTGACTGATCAGTATTAATCTAATCAATTATGGTATCATTTGACAAGCCAAAGGCTACACAAATCTTACACTAACTGAGCTCCATAAAACATGCCGTGCATTATAATGAGTGTACTGATGCAGTCTCTGAGCCTGTGCCATATGTGTGGCATAGAGGGAGTTGATTTATAAATGTTAACAATGAATAGGAGAAAAGCTTTTGTATTGTTGCTAATTATACAGTTCTGGAGCAGAGGTGCATTCTTCCCCAGAGAAGTGACTTTCCACAGCCATGATGCATTCTCAGAAACATCACATCCTCATATTACAGGTCTCCATGTGATTGCATTGTGGCTGATATTCTGCAGTTCATTAACCTATAGCTAAAAACCTCCCTTGACAGTTGATCTAATAGAGAGGACCCCGCTCCCCATCCCCTCTGCTCCAATAACTAACCAGTAAAGATAATTAGGGCCCAGTTAACAAGAGGAGATGCAAATGATCTTTCCCATGCTATAGGTCAATTATAAATTGATCCCAGTGGGCTTAACATTCCTGGGAATAGTCACCGTGTACGCCCAGGGGGCATCCAAATACGTTCACTCTCCTTATATTGGCTGACATTTCCACAGTAAGACAGGAGTAATCCTTTGGTTATTGCGTGTCAATAACCACAACTCAAATGGAATCCTTCATTTAGCTCACACTTAGAGCAGTGCTGGGGAAAGTTGGCCCTTCTAATAAGGGGGGAAGTAGAAAGGAGTATAACAATGCCAATGCATAATGGATTAGACTGGCTTTACAGACTGAATTTCAAGCAGGTTCTGTGGCGCACACAGGCCACCTGAGCTCTGTTACAACACAGCTGTTAAGATGGGAATAAGGCACCAGGTGAACACCCACCCTGACTCTCTTTGACACACATGATATACAGTTGATAAATGAAGCATGCTAATGATCTTCTAGAGGCTACGCACCATAGAAAGTATAAGATAATCACTGCTTCACTATGGAACAGGCAGGCTAACCCTAACACGCATTTAACAAATAGAACTACTGAAAAGATTCAGACGTTGATAATATATAACAATGTAAAGCTGAGAAAGTGCTGCCACATTGGGGTGGCAAAAAGTGGAAAAACGTATTAGTGTCACAAGATTAGTATTCTCAATGACCACGGCCAAGATGTTCACATAAATACGCAGATGTTGAATGGGTGGAGGATGTCAGAGTGAAAAGTTGCCACAGCCGGTGCCAAGATACACAGCTTTTGGACATGGACGCAGGTACACAGAGCGGTGCTGCCACGAGCTACTGGCACATGTTGAAGTGGACTTGGCACACAGGCTGGTGAACAGATGTTAATCCAGGACAGATAATTACATCAGTGAGTGAGCAGACATTTTTCCACTTAATTTCCATCTTTTAAAAGTGTGACTAGTCCCCGGAGGCGCCGCTACAGAGCTGCCCCCGGACCTGGAGCCTGGGAAGAAGCCCAGAGCTCCCCGTGGAGAGTCCTGATCGCTGGGCCTCTCTATAACCCTGTCCACAGCGGGAGGTCTGTCAGCCCGTCAGTGTCAATACCACAGATGTGCCGCCTGCCTGCTGTGTGTGTTCCCGAACAAGGGGAGGTAAATTACCAAATCAATTTCTTTTGTTATGAGCATCTTCACAGTCCTTAGGGTAATTATGCAGGTACTAGAAAATCTGCCTCAATTACTTAAGTAATAAATAGGGCAACTTGAGTGAGTTTTTTCTGCTTCTATTTTAAGTTTTCATTTCATTGTTAAGGGTCAGACCCAGTAATCGTTTTTTGTTACCCTCACAGGTGGAGGCAGACAAAAAGCCTTTTTAACAAGAGCTTTGTGTCCTACCATTATTAGGACACTGTAGTTCTCTTCAAAATATATTTATGTATTAGATTTAACAGTCATTGTGTTAACTAAATAACGTTACTAATTAAAAATGCATTACTAAATTACCCCCACTCTTTAGATATTGTAATATGATGCCAGCTCTTTTTGAATAAGTGTATTAAATATGAATGTATCTGTATGGCACATATTTCTTCACTGTATAGCATTGATATTGTATTTAAGTCTGCTACACTTGGAGACCGGGCCGCTAATATAATCTGCCTTGTTGATGATATCCATCTCTGCATGTCTCACTTATTACTTGTGTGTTCCCATTGCCAACAGTCAAGTGTGAGAGTGTGAAGGCAAATAACTTGATTGTGCTTCGGTGTCACATGATTCTTCATTATGGCCTTATCTGGAAACAGGTAAGTAGGTTAGATGAGAACTGAACAATTTATCAGGGACTCTTAGTTGCAATTTAGCAGCCTACATCCACAAGGTGCAGGGTTGAGCTCCGGGACAATGGTTCTCTCTTCGCCCGGGCCACTATAAATCTCACTCTAAATTAAGTTAGCATGTTCGGCTACATTGCTTAATGAGCTGCGCTAGTAAACAATATTGTGGTGCCCCAGTTGATTGATTGGTGACAGCCTTTTACAGCATTCACCGGGGCCTCAAAAGGACACCGGGGTTCTCATAGGCTTTCATCGCCCGCCCCTAGCAAGCAAACGCAGGCATTCAGCTCCCCCAATACTCAATAAAAGCTGGGGGAGTGCGCTTGTACAAGGGTGACTTCATGGCTGTTATGGCTGTGTATAGGTTGTGTGCCTGGTCATGCTGGTGTGTGTTAGTAAGTGAAGAGGAAGGGCACAGCACTGCATTAGGGAAATTTACAGTCCATAAAACATTAGATAATTCATGGTGTGGAACCGTGTGATAAATAAAAGCACTAGTGAGGGTAAATAGTTCAGTGCAATGACTGTCACACTCACAGAAGACCTTCCAAAGACCTTTGACAAAAGAAGTGGGTTCAGATAATGCCTCCCTCACACCACCTGGCTGGAATATTACTCCTCATGCTCTCTTAGCTTAAAATAGATCAAAGGTAGGAAAAGTAAACCAAACTGGACCATAAGTAGAAGTAGAAGTAAAAATGGATGGTGCAATAACAATAGAAGTACATTTATTTACTGGCTAAGAGCTGGCACTGAACGGAATACAACATCATCTGTTTACCTCATTTCCCCAGGTGGTGCATGGATGATTTTTTCCTGACATTGATATTATGAGACTTTTGTTAGTTTTGTATCTTGATTTGTACTCAGACCCCTTTCTCTCTCTCCACCTGAGTGTAACTTAGTTTAGTATAGTTAGTAGTTAGTTTATTAGCAGGTTTTTTCATTAAGACCAGAAGACAGTAGAAGCCTTTTCGTCTGTAACAGCTGTGGCACTGCGGAGCGAGGAGGGAAAAGCCCTGCGTGCTGCTGAATGAAACTGTCCGCCTGTGAGTGCTTTGATCCAGGGGTCAAGAACCCGGGGAGAGAAAAGTCCCCCATAACGTCAGAAAGAACCACTAGAGTCACTTGTCATTAGTCACTTTTGACAAAAAAAACTCACAGATTTAGCGAGAATGTCGCCAGGTTGTCATTATGATGGAGCCTGCATCTCACGGGGGAAATCTGCAGCCCGCTCACTCCGCTGGACGCATGTTCCACCAATCATCATGGATCAGCCCGCTTCACAGCCCGTCTCCTGCCCATAGACCCCCCGAGAAGCTCAGTGTCCCTTGAAGTGACGATTTTTGCGTGTTTCCCCTCGGTTTTATCCAATCAGGGTCTTACTTACTTCTCACTGTGAGCTTCCATGTGTGGACGCTTGAGCTTCAAGGGTGATATAGGGAGTTTACACAGGCAGCTGCGTCTGTGCTGCTGCTGAGGGAAGGGAGTCCAGACTCAACAGCTGATCAATGCAGACTCACCAAATTAAGTGCACTTTAAATGCAGTTTAAAGACTACATTTATTTAGTTTAGCAATGCGTATTTGACCAATTATTTCATTCAATTTAAAAGGGAAGTTCAGCTTCTCTTAGTAGTCAATGAGCAATCGCCACTGGATGAATGTCAGTTTGGCTTTACAATGCAATGTAAGATTATCAATATTTATAAAAGTGAACTTCCTTCCTTCACAGAGACCTCTTTCCCCATCGTCGTCTACTCTGCACACAAAGTCGGGATTAAAAGCGGTCCGCGAGGTATAATTAAAAGTAGGTCCGTCCGCTGGTGTGGGAAATGAAGTGTGCAGTATTGAGCTGCGTTGATATCCAGAAAGCCCTTTCCCATCGATCCCAAAGAGAACTTACTTTAATGTCCTTGGAAAGTGCGGGCAGGTAATCTATGGAGTTATTAAACTGTGAAAGGCCAGGGAATGCTAAGGCAAACTGTGTGACTCCTGTGGGACATTCGGAGTAGCAAGCACCAAACTCCACAGCCTTTTGGGAACTCCTGATTTACCCTCTTTCAATGTTAACAGACAAGCCATTCTGCCTCTGACCTTACAAGAGCTTGACTTAAGTTAGGATCCCAAAAATGACAGGGGAACGAGAAAGAAAATGGCTGAGAATCTCTTGAGGATTAATTTGCTAGAACATCGTGTTGACAAGCGAACATGACAAAGAGACATGCCATACACAGGAAACGTGGTTAACACTTCCAATCATCCCTGGTGTGAAAGGAGAATCGCAACTTGGGGGGGAAAAAAAATACGATTGCCCGAGGGCTTGTCTTGTCACAAAAAGCAGCAAAGAGCACTCAGGGAGGCCATTCACATGCAATTCAAAATCTGACACATACTTCTGATAGTGTTTAAACCATTGAGCTCAAAATAGAGGTGGCACTCAGCTGTGACACTTTCCTAGCTTCAGACATGTGACAAAATAATTTTAAACTTCTCATTTTATCAGTATTTTCACTATTATCTAGACTATATTCTACACATTACAATAGGGATTAGCCTTGACACTTGCAATTAGGCTACAGTAGTTTACAATAAAACCTTTTCACACAAATGGTTGGCATATCAAGAAGGTCTTAGATTTCATTCCAATGGTCATAGGGAGCCTTTCTGTGGAGTTTGCATGTCTGGCTGTTTCCAGTGCAGAATGAGTAATCCCCCGGCGATAGGTATTACTAACAAATATTCTGGCTCAAAATCTGGAGATGTGTTCCAAATCACGGTTCCCACCTATTGCTCCTGAGAAGTTGTCCCATGAGCATTAATGGATGGGTCGAATACAGCTAGCCCCATTTTTCTAGGTGGACAATGCAGAAATACCTTTGTCAGATACTATTGAAACCCATGAGCTCAAACTCAAGATAACACTTTCCTGGCCTCAGACATGTGACAAATTCATTTTTAAAAAGGTGCAGGTGGCAGATGAGGTCCTGCGACTGAGAACCAGCACATATTGCCGGGCTGGCTGCTGGAGGCTCACTGGGGAAAATGCCGATGCACTCCATATGTGTTTAATCAGTCATCAGCCGCGGCGATCGTACCAGCCCAGACTCCTGACACACCGTACAATAGGAAAGAAAGCACAATCACACATGGAACATGAAATGATCAGCAGAGGTAATGGGGAGTATGGCTGGTGCAAGAAGGGGTCTGTATGTTCAGCAGATTGTGGCTCTTGGTCTCTCGGCCCCCCAGGTTAGTTTTTTTTCCCTCATCTCCAGGAAGAATCTAATGCTTGACAGATATTGAACAAATACAGGAAGTCATAAGGTTTCTAGAGGCATGTAAAGTGAATTCTAAATTTGATTACAACTGCATTGACCAAATGAGAATTATCCTACATTGGTTTATATATAAGCACCAATTTTCTGTGTGCCACTTCTAATGGCCCCAATGCTCATTTCACCTCCAAATTGTTTATGCTATTTAAGGACAGCATAGTGACTCAAAAACAAAACTAGGCCAAATTGTACAACATTACAGAGCAACACTTTCAGACATTGTACATTAACTGAATCATTCACCAATAAACATTTGTTGAAAGCCTGGAGTACCTGGAGACATGTTGGCATGCGAGCCAACAACCTCATTGCTGGGAGGAAAGATGTTCAAAGTACTCGAGATATACAAGACAGAAGGCACTCTGACACACATAAAAAACTGATTTGGCAAAAATGGTTAGAGGAGCGTAGCGAAAAGCCATTGTAGTTCCCCACCACTCATGATGTATGTCTCAAGTACAACATGATGACACCTGATAAGGACACAGTGTAAATGAGGCTTTTGGACTCTCCAGCGAGGGACCTTGTCATATCCATGAATTAAATGCAAATCATGTATTATCACAATGCTCAGTGCCCAACCAGGAGAGTGACGCCTTTGTGTTCTGGTGCCACAGAGAATAGGTGGAGGGCCCTTGGAAGAAAAGAAAAGCCAGACACAAAGAGAAAGCATGTCTTTTGACAGAAAACTGCACTCGTGACTGAAAGGGACTTGTCAAATGCACGAACAATGGCCGTCTCTTGCTCTGTAATTATGGGTTTCATTACACAAGCACCAACCACTCTCAGGCTGTCACTACGCTGGGCTCTATCTGTCTGTGTGGATGTAAGTTACAACTGAGCCGTGCGGGAGAGAAGTAGTAGCCAAAAACAGCATGTACTACAACACTGCTTTTTATACATGTACAAAAACAAGAAATAAAGTCAGGCCTCCTGCTCCTAACTTTTCATACCATTTCAGAGAATATTTCACTTTCCAAAACAATCTTTGTGGCACTAAAGTATGAATATTTCTGTCTGTTATGACAAAACATTTGGGCAGCATAGCACTTATACTGATACCAGTGTCCCATATTAATTTAGCTTTCCCTTGTTTTGCCTTTGGGTCAAATTGACCCGTTTTGAATTTTTATAAAGAGAAAAATAGTATAAACGTTTTTGCGATGAAATTTACTGGCTTTAGCGTATTTTTTACATGCATCTGTGCCCTACCACGTTGAGCATCTTTGGGTCAATTTGACCCAATTTCAGTTCAATTTGACGTCTGCTGGAAAGAAAAACAAAAATGCATTGAATCAGACCAATAGTAAGACACACAAAAAGAAAAAAGAATTGTCAAAAGAGATCTTAATCACAGATTGTATTGTAGCGAGCCTGTAGAGAGTTTCAGCTCTTGACAACAGTGCACTGAGTTTTTATTCATTTAGATTTGTATGCATTATGCAGCGTGTGAGAACATCTCTGAAATCTCAGAAGGACTAGTTTCTGGAATACCTACTGTGGTGCTTAGGCTAAAGATACAAGCTGTTTTGAAGCGCTATAATTAGAGAAAACAATACCTGAAGGCAACAAGGTGCTGTTGGAATATTCAAGTCTTTGAGAATGTTTTATGAAGAAGTAACAGTTCTAGTAAAGCAGTGGAGATATATAAACCCTCTACTGGAATGATAGTGAAGAATGAAAATGTATAAAATGTTTGAAATTCTAGAGTTTGATGTAGGTTTATATTAATTGCCACTAGTACAGTAGAGAATTGAATGGCCACACAGGCTCGAGGCTGTAGTAACTTAAATAATGCCTTTTACAACCCAGTGCAGAAGACCATCTCTGAATGCACAAAATGTCACCACATAATGCCAATGACCCACACCAGTGTATTATCCTTGGGCAACTGATTTGGGATGTGAGGGCAGGTTTTGTACCTTTTATTAAATGTCTGCGTATGTATAAATAGTCCGAAACCATAGAGAGAGAAGGGTTATGACATGGACCTTCAAAGGCTCATATTGATTAATGTCTGTCACATTGTCAGTGCTCCACGGAGAGGATGCTGATATAGAAATAGAAAGCTATTATGATGTGACACCCCACACAAACGCGCATTGTGTTGATGTTGGCCACAGCAAAATCCATCCTTTTGACATTTAACAAAGCGCCCCCCCTACCCCCCAACACACACACCCCAATATCATAATGAGACCCAGTGGCATAAAGGTAGTGTAGTCCATCTTTCATTCAGTCTTTTATTCTCATATGCATGTGTCATAACGCTTTGGAAGAGGCCATTCAGGGCTAATGAATAGCTATAATTGAGAGGCAGGGAGTACGGCACAATTGAAGTCTTTCACAGGTTTTTATGGATCCCAGGCTAATTAAGGAAAAATAGAATCTGCATTGTCTCCCATCAAATCCAAACCTGCATTCACGCATGGGCCCAATCACCCTTTCAGTGGAGCCTAATATTTTAAAGGGACCATTTAAAAAAAAATTTAATATCTGACTATCTGACTGACTATCTGACTATCTGACTATCTGACAGACTGACTGACTGACTGACTGACTGACTAACTATCTGACAATCTGACTATCTGACTACCTGACTGACTATCTGACTATCTGACAGACAGACTGACTGACTGACTGACTGACTAACTAACTATCTGACTGTCTGACTATCTGACTACCTATCTGACTATCTGACTGACTATCTGACGGACTGACTGACTGACTGACTGACTGACTGACTGACGGACCATCTCACCATCTGACTATCTGACTGACTGACTATCTGACTATATGACAGACTGACTGACTGACTAGCTGACTATCTGACTGACTATCTGACTGACTATCTGACTGACTAAATGACTATCTGACTAACTGACTAAATGACTATCTGACTATCTGACAGACTGACTATCTGACTAACTGACTACCTGACTATCTGTCTGACTGACTATCTGACTACCTGACTATCCAACTGACTATCTGACAGACTGACTATCTGACTGACTGACTGACTGACTGACTGACTGACTGACCATCTGTCTGACTATCTGACTATCTGACTAACTGACTATCTGACTATCTGACTATCTAACTATCTGACTATCTGACTACCTGACTATCCGACTGACTATCTGACAGACTGACTGACTGACTGACTGACCATCTGTCTGACTATCTGACTATCTGACTATCTGACTATCTGACTACCTGACTATCTGACAGACTGACTATCTGACAGATTATCTGACTAACTGTCTATCTGATTATCTGACTATCTGACTAACTGACTATCTGACTGACTGATTATCTGACTGTCTATCTGACCGACTGACCGACTGACCGACTGCCCGCCTGACCGATTGACTGACTGACCGACTGACCGACTGACTGACTGTAATGCTTACTTCACAGCTACATGCCAGAGCAAACATTTGGTAGAAAAGTGTAAAGTTGTTTCAGCTTCTGAGAAGGTCAGCACACTCATATGTGTGAATGAAACTAAATATGTACAACTCTGGGTGTGTTTTCAGGGGAAAAAATGGACCCTTTAAATCCCAGTTACCCCTTCAGTGGAGCCTAACATTGTAATCATGCTACCTCAGGAGCATAAGGCCAGTCCTCGCAGCGATTATTGCATTTCAGTTTAG
The DNA here is from genome assembly GCA_036025475.1 of Philypnodon macrostomus. Lineage (NCBI taxonomy): Eukaryota > Metazoa > Chordata > Actinopteri > Gobiiformes > Eleotridae > Philypnodon > Philypnodon macrostomus. The sequence continues at coordinate 7,076 of JAVQKC010152555.1, read as the reverse complement.
CATATTAATTATATCCTCTGCCGTAGGGGATATGTTCCTTCTCTCCCCATCGAGGTGAACCTGTGTTTCCCACACATGTTTGCTTATCTCCGGGCCTCATGTAGGCTGTTACTTAAGAATACATTACAGAAATTTAGCAGCTGTCTAGTACAATGATCAGTATTAGTTAATCCTTGTATAAGGGCTAATAAAATCAATGACGTTCCCATGAGAGGTCATCATGTTATATTGAGATGGTTGGAAATGGAATTGAACTAAAGAAACTGATGCTGAAAGATACAGGAATGAGAAAAAGAGGCACTCAGGCAGGCCGCAGTAAACACAGTTGCTCTGGTCAAGTACTGGTGTCTGCATTAATTGAACACACACAAACCCCTAATACAAACAAAACATGTGGGGGAATAATATAATAATAAAAAGAAATAGAACCTTTCAAAGTTTTAAACAGAAAGTTTTAAATTCCAGAATGGAAGCAGCTGGAGGAAAGACCATAATACATTTTCAATGGAGAAATTAGAATTAGCCACAAAATATTGCAAATTAAGATGGTTTTTACAAATGACAACTGCTACGTGTAGGTGATGTCAGAGCCTGGTTAGGAAACATTAGTGAATGTAGCTCACATTGTATGTTTATTTAATGTGTTTAATTAGTAAGAGTTAGCATTTTGACTGGTGGTGAAATTCCTCATGTTTAGGTTTTACTGAACAAGTCCTTACAGAAATGTTGAAGACCACATTAGTTTTTCATTACATGCTCAGAATTATTCTATCCCTCATCACAAACACTACTTTTTTGTAAAGTTAACTCACTTTTGCTCCAGTCGCATCCGTTCCAGAATTTTTAACATTCCATATGACAAACATTTTAAAGGGTCTATAAGTCTATTAAGTAATTGTATTTGGTCCAAAAATGTTAGGCAGACTGTAACAAAGGCCATGTAGAGTATATGTAGAGTTATGAAGACCTGTTTACACATCTTTCTTTTGAGGAGGTTTGAAAACAAAGTTTGCACTTAGATCTGCATATTGCACATGTCCACAAAATAACAATAACAGGGCTTTGCTACAGTTTGACTAATGTATCTGAGATTAGCAATAGTGTGATGTGATGTGTGAATTCATCATGTTAGTAACATGCAAAATAACCACTATGACATTTTGTAATCCATATAAAATCACTATCCTGGTATGTTATGATTTAATGACCCTAAATGCCAGTCTAAATATGTGTTCTTTTTGATATAAAAGCCTCTACCCCTCCCCCCATGCAGACTACAATAAAGGCCTGTCTTCATTCCGATGTCCCCGGTGCTCCTGGCATTGCTCCGGCCTTACCCCTGTCAAATCTCAGAGAAGAGGCAGATGTGCCTGACTTTTTATGTACTAATCAAGGAGGAATTTTCCCCCCTCACAGTTACGTCACCTCTGACCTCTGTGTCTAGTCACATTCATTATTCCTCATGGGGTGAGGTGAGCTGCCATGGACTGCAGAGGATGGGTGGCTATTGTGGATGTAATAGCTGTATGAGCTGATGATTCCACTGCCAGCTCATGCCACTATTCAAGTGTCCCTAAGTCCTTCATATGAAGGAAAGAATTCATGAAACATTTAGGTCAGACCATGCTGTGCTTTGTGTTTGCACGCACTCAGCTATTCTTCAACCCATTCCTTTTCAACTAATGGACAAACTAGCATGGTAGTAATACTAGCGATGTTGAAAATGGGCTATTTTTAGTTGACTATAAAAGCCTTGCAGACAGGACTGTATTGTACCATTAGAGAAAGCTGAGTGGAGTGGCTTGAGCTGATTTAGGTCACATTTTGGTCAAGGAATGTTGCCTTCAGTGTTCTTTGTAAACCAATCATGGCCAAGCATTTTGTGGCAGAAACAAAATTCTAGTATGTTCTGTATGCCAAAGAGGCATGTTTTTAGTGAGCTCTAATCTAAATGCAAATACCTAACCAGTCAAAATCACATGACAGCAACAGTATAGAATTAGACAAGCATTAGACATGTCATTGCACAATTTATAGAAGGTACCCGGAGAAAACCCTTGGTAACACAGGGAGGATCGAATCGCCTTGCTGGGAATAAGATGTCTTATGCCACTGTGCACTCCTTATTTATATTAAAATTGTCACCAGAAGTATGAGTTTAATAACTTCACACACGGACTAGATATTAAGCAGAGGCACCTACCAGCTGCTGCAAGAAAGTACGAATATGATAATGACTACAGCTGGGCAAGGATTCCAGATAAATTCGATAATAAATTGTAAAATCAGACCCACAGAACTGCCGCACCTTGGATAGGTAATCATTTTAAAACATTCAAACAAGTGACAGACATAGGGACAGCTATGTTTATGTTGCCTTTATAGAAAATCTGGGCAAAAAATCCACTTGAGTCAATAACCTTGTCCAGAGATATACACTTTTTAAGCAGCACTGCATCACGTCCAATGCAAATCAGTGTACTGGAGTAGTATGGAGTGGGCGTTTTTAAATTTGCCAAATCCAACAGTATCTAGGTTACTCGGGCCTCTGCTGCTGACATTGCCAGCAGCTAATAGCTATAGCAAAGGTCCACAAACTTTGAAAATGACACAATAAATTAAAATGTGTTTTTTTCACTGCCCGCTGTAAAAGGTGAATAATGTGTTAGCTAAGTGTAGATACGATGTTTAGTCATTTCCCTGGTGCAAAAATGAGATCATGAGAGTCCGTTTGAGTGAGTGAGATTCGAGTTGTTATTTAAAACCTGCATTCTCATCTGGTATTCGGGGCTCAACAGTAGGTATCATTTTCTAAGTTAAGGTATGGCTACTGTATAATTGGTATTGCAGTATTAACTAAAAATATTGAATGAAAAAAGTGGGTTCCAGTTAAGATATGAGAGAAATGTTGGGGCTCTAGAAGATAATACAATATTGACTCATTATTGACTTATTCTTATGAGGGGTCGCTGGTTGGAGTGTATCTGCAAATATGGGCCTGTGGTGGGATACACCCTGGACAATGACTAATAGAGAGACATACACACTCACATTTATTCAATTTTACAGTCACTGGTTCTGCAAATACACACATGTTCTGTGCTCTCTGGACAGTGGCAGGAAATGGGAGTATGCTGGAAGAACCCACAATAACAAGGGAAGGTCATGCAAGCTACACTTGGCTTGGTCAAGGCACCAGGTCTCTGTGCTCCAGTGCCTCATGTGTGTCCTGAAAAGACAGTCCACCTTAAGAGGTTTTCTCCAGTCTGCCACTTCACAGGTGTCCACCGCCGATCAATTTTTCTGTCTACCGTACGTCCTCATTGTATGCCCCAGTAACATTCCAGGCCTAGTTTCTTTTCTCTGTGGTTTAATTGAGCTAAGAGCAAGATCATTTGTGGAACTAAAGCCATGTTTGCAACAATTGATTTGAATGTTTGTGGGTTTGAGAAGTGCATGTGGTCAGACTGCACAGTGATGTCAGTCCAAACTAATCTTAGAAAATATAAGGAGCTAAATAAATAATAATGTCAAATATTGAAATTGTGGTATGAAAAATGAAGAGCATTTTTGTCAATATAAAACTGTCTGCACTGGTCCACCTTATTAAGTAACAAGCAATAAAGATAATGTTATATTTCTACAATTGTCACATAAGGTATGCAGAGAGACTCAAACTTTCTCCTAAAAAACGGCAGAAAAATATCAACAATGATAAAATATGTCAGCTTAGTTTCATATGCAAGCTCCTAAGCCCTTAAGCTGCTGTGTTACTGTCTACGGAGATGCTTGAATGTACTGTACTGAATTAGAGAGCTAATAATACACATAAAATCAAATAATAGTGTGTAATGTTGGGCCAACGTTGAGTCAAATGCAAACGTTTGCTTTGTATTGTCTTCAGTTCACAAAAAAACCAGTGCAGTTGTATCAAACGTGGTGAGTTGTGGGGTTTGTCATGGGAAACTTTTTAAAGAAAGAATGAAATGAGAAACTGTAACTGTGATTGCATTTCAAAAGAGCTTACGACACATCAGTCCTAATGCTCTTCTAATTACAAAATATCTGAGTAATGAGCTGAATCTATACGCAGTGAGAGCAGGTTGATGACAATGGCCAAACTTAATAAGATCCCTAAGGGGCAGAAGAATGTGATCACACTTCTCAGTGGATAATTCTATATCACATTCATGTTAGCACCCTAATCAATTTAGATGCACCCATCAAGCTTAGTCACATCATTAGGAAGCAATTTTCATCTTGCCCCAGAGTCCATTAGTTGCTTGAGTAACACTGGACTCCAAATTGATGCACTCAAATTGCATCTGGACTGATTTCAGAACAATAACAAGCACAGAGAATGACATGCAAATGCATCATTAGATCTAAAAACACTGTCCCTCAAAGACACTTCACTGGACAGACACATCAACCCAACATCTCATTACCAGCAGCTTGTCCAATGGTTTTGCTCCTGTCTCTGATGTGGTTCCGCTGACTGTAGGCACCTGGCTCTGTCACGTCTTAATAGCTGGAGTGTGTATAACAGAGAGTATACGCTCCGCTGGGCATGGCACAAGTGACTTTCATCCACGTAACACAAGGTGGGCAAACCAGTGGGGAGCAGGCCATAATAACAGTGTTGAGCTGTATATGAGTGCCATGCTCTGTGCAAGAAAACATGATCTTTCTGAGTGGCACAGCAGGGTCGCCGGAGACGAGTTGCCCTGTGAATTACGACTAATTACAGCTGCTATTGAGCAGGAATCAGACGCTCAGCCCCAACCAAGACACTCGCCACCATTTAAGACTCAGGGTCCAAGGAAGTGCTGAACAGTTACTGGAAATAAGTGTCACAATGTACCTACTCTGCACATAAGTAACTAAATCACCTGGACCTGCTACAAAACCAAGCAATGGGCAAATTAATTCTTTCTGAAATTAATTCTTTATCTGTAATATTTTAACAATATTTTATAAAGCAGAGAAAACAAATGTTATTTTACAGTTTCTGAAGTTCCAGTACTTTTGAACTTGACGTTTATCTTTCAAAACATGTCAGTTCTACTTTTAAGGTCGTGAACTTTAAAATAATTAATATCGGACTAACCAGGTTGGTGGAGGAGTTCAAGTATCTCTGGGTCTTGTTCACGAGTGAGGGAAGGATTGAGCATGAGATTACCGGCGGGTCGGTGCAGCCTCTGCAGTGATGTGGTCGGTGTACCGGACCGTTGTGGTGATGTGGTCGGTGTACTGGACCGTTGTGGTGATGTGGTCGGTGTACTGGACCGTTGTGGTGAAGAAGGCCAAGATCTCGATTTACTGGTCGGTCTATGTTCCTACTCTCACCTATGATCATGAGCTTTGGGTAATGACTGAAAGGACAAGATGGTGAGTACAAGCGGCCAAAATGAGTTTCCTCTGCAGGATGGCCGGGTGCTCCCTTAGAGACAGGGTGAGATGAGGAGCTTTGGCTAGAGCTGCTGCTCTTTCACATCGAGTGGAGCCTAAAATATGAAATAAAAAATAAAATGAATAGAATAGTATACATGGGTTACAGTGATCACAAGTAGTCTTTGCTTTTTACAGTGTATTATTCACATTGTACACTTGCCAACACTGTTTATTCTCATTGTGTAACAATGGCAAAATGGTGAGCACATTGGTGCTGGTAGGCTAATTCATTTAACAATAGCAGGGAAACCACTATTTTGCTTCTCCTTATCTTTCTGAAAACATGACAATTAATACAAATAAACAACCTGGCAGAGGCCACAGTTGTAGCATGGCACGAACCTGGTGTAAGTGTGATGCAATCCCTTCAGCCCACAGCTCTCAGACAAAAAAAACAAGTTATTTTCATGTCCATAACAGCTCCGAGACAGAAAAGAGGGTATTTTTTAACTCAAAAAGAAAAATCTGTTTCTTTGAATGTCACTCTGCCACCATTTTTTCACCACCTTCCTCCCCCAAACCACTTTGACGTTAGCTAGACCTCACATTTTTTGAAAAACACACATTATGCACCCAAGACAAACTGCAGCCACCATTGTGAATTGTGTTTACAAGTGTCTTCTCACAATAAAAAGAGAGAACCCACAAGCAAAATTCACTCTGAGACTCTGAGAGGAGTGAATGTGCACTAGACCATGACACTACCTGAAAACACTCACTCTAGCATGTGCTTGATTAAAGACTAATACACAAGAATGGCAGACTGTCCTATGGTTCTGCTGCTCATTATGAGCAAAGATAATACAATTGGAGCATATGGACCACGGCTGGACTCATTTCAACTCCAATCGGGTCCAAAAAAGCTGGAGCAGCTGCAATTGTTCAGTATTTTTTAAAAGACAATCACTGCTGTTGTTACCATGGAGAAAGGACCTATCAAGAAAGAAAGAAGAAGTACTAGTTTACTGATTTGGATGTGCTAGAATAAGTAACTGAATAATTACCTCAACAGGTTTTGGCATGAGACAGTGGGATGGTTCTTGTGCCTGGCCTAATATGATGGTGGTGGTGCTGCACCAAAGCAAGCTCTACAAACACTGACATACAGAACGTTCATTGAGACAGGAGGTCCAAACCCAACCATTATCAGTACTACTCAATCCTGCGCCTTCCAGATGACATTTGCACAATGAACAAGTTTGAGCTAAAGCCAAACTTTCTTTTTTGACCAAATTTGATGTTTTGAAACACTTCAAAACAACCTGAAAAACCAAGGTACAATTTTGATATTTTGTGACTCATAATAACAAATTTCCTCAGACTGTGTTTTTGGACACATCTTTTATTGATCGGAAGATGCTTCAAAACAACCTGAAATAACCATGCATGTATTTATTAGTGTTTATAAAATGCATTTTTAACATGTTCTAGGCTAAATGTTGCTGGGTAAAGCTTTTGGAACATTTGAGACATCTTGTAACCCCTCAAATAACTTCAAAACCATGTGAAACGCCCCTAGATGAGTTTATTAATGCCCCTAATACAAATATAACCACTTTTTGGGTTAAAATGGAAATTATACTATTTTGCCATACTTTAGTTGTACTTTTTTTTTTTTTTTC